>JAVTVY010017611.1:0-67800 GCA_036873755.1 Hanleya hanleyi
ATAATTAAAATAGGTCATAAAAAGTCCAGATTCTGAAAAAATAAGCTCATACATTATTTCCTTGATTTTGAAAGTTTTGGAGAATTGTCTGGAATGTCCTAACCCTAACTGGCCTTGTCTTTTGGGGACCTGTAACACGTCGTAAGTATTTCCTTATCCAAGATGACTACTTTGATGACGCCACCGTGAAGTCATTTCCAAAGATTCTGTTAGATTTTTCGATTTTGCTTTCTTCGCAAAAACTCTGATAAATTTACAAATAATAATTTGATGTGAAATAAAATAGTGTTCGTCCATTTTCCTCACAGAAAAGCACGAATTATAAAGAAAAATGACTAAAAGATAACTTTTGTGGTACTCGGCATGACCGCAATTTATCCATGCTCTAGAGTTATGCAAATCGGTCCAAAAATGACCTCAGTATGATAAACTACAAAGTCATAACTGCATATTTTTTTGTCGTTTTGAAGATAGGGTGAAAAGTTTGGTAGTGGTGCGGGGAGGGGGAGTTATAATGTCCCCCTCCCCCAGGCTTGGTCGGGTTAACGTTATTCGTTGCGAATACCGGTACTGACAGTTCATAGCTTACAAACTATTCAGACTGGTACAATATGTGTGAACCATACCGTTAAAGGCCCACAATGAAGGTATTCCCGGATTTGCGATTATAGCGGAGTACCCATTCAATATGAAATCATTATATTCATCAACATATACCCGAGTGTACAGTTATCCGGGCTTGCATGGTTCAACGGACATTTTGTCATACACTCGTGATCAGTTTGAGACATCTATTATCAGTCTTGATCAAAACTACACACAACAGTTCACACAAAAATATTCTTTTGCCTGGATGGCGAGAGAATATGCCTACAAATCCAGTTAGAGAAATCTTGTTATTTATAACATTCTATTGAAAAATAACCGCATTATTCATTATGCTATTTTCATAAAATCTTCTGTTGGAATGCAGACCTTTTCTGTTTACTATATCACTCCAGAGGTTTTCAATTGGACAAATAGTATAGAATGATCGAAGTGAATATATATTTCCATGGATGACGTTCGACCAATGAGAGAGCATGTCCTCTAGATGAACAATGTTAACTACTTCCTTGATGCTCTTCTTTATTCGGAATGAAAAAGAAAATGTAAGATTGATTCCAGTTGTACATTGGTGAACTGGTATTATTGCCCAGAATATTATTGGATAGTATAAATATGAATGTTATATCCAATCGAGAGGTAAGCCCTTAACCCGAAATTCTTGAACAACGAGCGGAACAGATAATAGCATTTCAATTAATCCAAAACAATTGAATCATAGGTGGTTTTAATTATCATATCTTATTTAATTAGTCCGTCGTCTACATATTTTTGGAGCTTGTAGTAAATTAACAGTTGTATCCGCATCAATGAGAAAGCGCGTTAAGACACGAAGAATTAACTATCATATAGGTAAAGCCAAAAATTAATTCATTTAATTCTGCGAATAAAAAAAAACTGTTTCCTACTGGAAAAACTGGTCAAGTAAAATATTGTTAAAGCTCAGTGAAAAGTGACGACTGACTTTTGAAGTGTAAATTTTGTAAGTGTAATTTTGCTATATTTAAAATGCGGCACGCCTTGAACCTAAAAAATATTTCGAAGTAATATCACGGTAGATATGGTGATTTTTTAAAACATTAGGTTCGATTGTGTTGCTTTTACTATACTACGACTACTTTTAGAGAGGCGTCAAAAGCGTATTCTGCTTCAAAGACCAGCCAGGTGTATACATTGATACCAATCTCAGTTCAGCATGCACCAATGATAGCCCTTTGACGATCTCCTTTTGTTATATTCTCGGCTAATCACGAACGTTTCCCGGATCCGGTTTTCTCGTCAGATAACAAAATGAACGTGTAAACACCGTCTTTCAAACATGAGGCCATTCCGAGCAAAGAGTATAAAATAGAAGTTTAGGCAGGTATGGAAATTATAGACGACGGATTCGGCCTTGGTGAAAAGTTCGACAAACCTCGCAATAAGCATTCACCGTGTAAGAAAATATATAGATACAAGGTAAGATTTTTCAGATATGGTTTATTTCTCTGCCTATTAAGTGTTATCACAGTGAAACCTGTGTATACCGACACCCGGGTGAACCGACCAACCTCTAAATACTGACATTATCTATGATCCTAATACTTAAATTCAAATTATTTTGAACCTGATAAATCAGAACCCTGTCAAACCCGACACTAAAATATGGTCTCGAGCATGGTCGGTTTACACAAGTTTTCCTTTAGTTCTATTACCGTTACGATCATATACTGTCAAGCAATTTTCGCATTTGCCTACACTCTTCGAGATGTTAGTTTTAATTTGAAATCTTAAACTTGATTCTAATTTAGTTTTACTAAGAGCCGTACGTCATTTCATCTCTGTAGATCTCTGGTGAACTTTCATTCAACGTGATGGTCAGGTGTGAACTTGCTCTCTTGGTGATGGCCTCGGTGCTGGTGAGGTATTCAGTAGGAGAGGTCTTCCAGACAACGGCCAGCTCCATTTACGTGGACTGTCTCCAGAAATGGGCAGAGAACCTAAAGAGGTACAGGGATATTAGAGCAAGCGATGAGACCATAGAATGGGAATGCATGCAGTCCTATCTCTGGCAAACAGCGATCGAGAGAGAAGCGCCAAGAAATTTAACAGGCCAACAGAAAGAGTTTCTGCGGTCTCTCGTGGGCGGAGAAACACCCGGGAACCCTTTTGAGACGACAACCACCACGACAACACCTCCAATTCCAAGTACGTGGTCCGCATTCTGTTCAATTTTCGGAAAGTTACAATAGTTTTTTGGGGTACCGGTATAGGCGAATTTTCTAAACTGTACAGAACGGAACGGAACGGAAGCTGTGAACGGAAAGAATGTCTCATGGAACAATGTCCTTTTTCACATATTTCTCTTTCGGAAAGTATGCCGGACACTGTCAGTTAATCAAAGTTTTCAATTGCATTCACAGAACCGACTGACTCCTTTTTCAACGATGCGGTTACGAAATTAATATTTTATTTTATTTTATCGACGTAGACGCAAGCCCAACCTAGTATAGGTAATGGTACATCAGGGAAATACCATCTAGAGGTGACGCTGTGAAACATTCGTGCGAACTGATTTGCCGATATTCTACGACATCCTAAAATAAGCCAATCGCGACAACTTCTGCCTTTTAAAATTGACATTGGATGACGTTTAGTTCACGGATACGAACAATTTTGCATAGGTCGGTCTTTTCATATTTTCTGTCGCCTAACAAAACCAGACTTTTCGGCGGGAGCACACCCTTTGAAGTTTGAGTTTACCACGCACTATATCTAGGCACAATACCTTAATTGGATACGGTTTCTGTGTGATGTTTATTATATTGGTCCACGTGCTCCTGTGTGTAATTGCAAGGAGCGTTATTTTAAAGTTGTTTCACCCATCTAGCCACCTGATTGGCTAACAGATGTAGTTTGAAAGTTTTCAATGATACCAGCAGGACATCATGATGTTCCAAAAATATCAAATCCGCATCGCTGATCAGTATTCTCAATCCATATGATATTCGTTGTCAAGTCGTCATCTAGAGAATGATGTATGTCAGTCACGCTTTGATTGTGACTGTTCATATGAACACTATGAGGATCTTGAAATACATGGGTTCAGACAACCAGTAGCCCCGTGTTAAGCGGAATTAGATGCAAGTTACGAAACGTAACGCCATAGATCTTCCACGATAGGCCCGTATTTTGCTATCAGCATGGGATATGTATCGCCAAATATGTTTTGCGAAGTTGCTTAAAATCCGATATATTAACTCCGAAGATGAAACATCGCAATATTATGCGGAGTGATATACATGAAATAAGTGGTGCACAGCCACCACCAAGCCGAATCAAGCATCCTTCAATCTTCTCGTATAGACCGCTCCATGCTGGCATCCACGAATCAGGTGGAAGAAAACGGTCATATGCAATCAAGATACATTCACTAGAGGTGTGAAATACCTTTCCATTGGTGGGAACATCGGTAGCGCGTTACCGGGTACCAAAACGCGTTGGTATTGTGGATCGGAGGATATGATATTGTGGGTAATTGGGCTAGAATTTTCTAGATCCTGAAAGTTTAATTTGGATATCTCGTAGCAATCAACCTTTCACATTCTGTAATCTTTTTCTTCATTTTGACAGCAAAAGGAACCAGCATTCCCTTCAGACGAAGTAAGTACAATAAACAAATTTCAGTAGTTGTCATGTTAGAAGGTCGAGCATATTTTTCTAAACTCTTCACACAAGATGTTGGTAATCCATGTTTGCCTTCTGCTAAAAGCGGCCTTTCTTTGCACCAGATTTACCTTCTTCTAATTTGTCACGGCTGTAGTCTGACATGCAGCCCCTACAAGATATTTTATATTTCTGATATTTATTGAATGTAGGGCCTGCCAGGTCAACCATCAGTATGTAGTACTTCTAGCAATGCATTCTCCACGAGTGAGGGCATTATTGTCAGCCTTCTACACCTTTATCCGTAACCCCTTGTTGTTTTGCACGCGGCACTGGCTAGTGACGACGTTTTTTAACTACCGTACTGACCTAGGGCCTAGGCCTCCAGGCCCCCCCCTCCCGCCCCTAATTATTTTTCTTACCCGTTAAACTAGGGAGCTGAAACTTACCACACTATACGCTTGGGTCAAGCTCTACCAGAAAATGTAAAAAATCTGGTCAGATCTGGTTCCATGCATTGCAAGACAATGGACCATGGTGATGTGGCTGCCGGTAGTGTGTTCATCCGAAAGAGTGACACGGTTGCCTGTGAAACGATGTTCGGATTCAACGCTGTGGAATGAGGCAACCATAACTGTGATAATTGTTACATCTAACAGTGAATTTGACTAAGAAAGAATTTTTACGTGATACCCTTGACGCCTTCTTGAATTCTTGTCATTTACATTACAGCGAAACGAGCACCGCCTCGAGTTCGTAAGGAATACAGAGCTTTGACAGACGCTGAAAGGACGACTTTTCACGAAGCCCTGAATCTTGCTAAATATACCAATGTACGTAAAATTATTCTATCACCATTGGATTATGAGACCAATTGAGAATCATTCCAAAATTAACTTATTATGCATACCCTAACATACGAGCAGAGAAGGAGTATTTTGTGGTTAGAAAATTGATTTTGGGCAGAAAAAGATGATATTCAATGGAAAATGGTGGCCATTTTGGATTTTGGCCTTCATGTTGGATTTGGGGCCAAATCGAGGGTAGCCTCTCAGCTAAATTGAAGGGGCAAAAGAAGATGAATATTGTCAGAATTTTTTTTACATGTGTTAGTGTTCAGTAGAAATAACAGAATGAATAGCGATACAATTTAATCGCCCTGAATAATTTCATTCATTTTATTTTCTTTCATAGATATTTGGCACAAACTATTATGATTTCGTGGCCTCTCTACATACCGGGGTTTTCGCCCAGGGGGCCCACGGCGGGCCAGCCTTCTTGGGATGGCATCGAATATATCTAATCATGTAAGTACCAAATAACACTAACGAACCATCATCTTCAAAGGTATTGCTTCTATTCTCCGGCACCAAACGGGCTTCATTGACCATTTTTCCAGACATGTACATGTACGTGACGCTATTAATTTTGATTGCACTCAGCTTTGGTTGAAGAATTTCCCTTTCGAACATACCTTTACTCGGTCTCAATGTTATGGCATTGTACGGAAAGTGGTGTTGAAGTCCCGATAAACTCCAGCCAACACTTGCAGATCTGTTCTGTCAGACAACGTTGTCGGCCAGCGGGGGTACTCTACTTACCAGCAGCTTTCAACGATATCCACAGCCACCAGCTTTGATCAGAAATTTTTGTATTGGTCAATGTGGGAGGCACAAACGAACATATGTGATCAAAGAATTGATATAATTTCGTAACAAACATTCGAGTTTGCATGTCCAAATCGAAATAAAGACATCGGAAGTTGGTTTCAAATTCCGAGATAACACCATTTGGCATTCGTTCACCAGTTTAGACCCTCGGTCTGCGGCCTGGAGTCTAAAGCTGTTGAACCCAACTGGGATTTATCCGGAAAAATTTGAAACCACTTAATTATTGCATGTCGATGGATGCCTGGTAGATGTCGGATATACAGTTTATAACAGAATGAATTATCAAAATCGTCGAATACTGCTCTACTTAACCGATTCTTTAACTGGTCATCTCTGTTTTGTATTTCAGAATGGAAAATGCCCTTCGTTACTTTCGCCCTTCAGTGACACTACCATACTGGGACAGTAGTTTGGACAATGAGCTGCCAGACCCCACCCAGTCTATCATGTGGCACAGTGACTTCGCTGGGAATGGAAACGGCTTCGTAGAAAACGGTCCCTTCTCAACATGGGCAACACCGTCAGGCCCATCCATCACCAGAAATATTGGGCTCGGTTCTCTTATGTCGCTTACAGATATTAATAACGTATTATCCCGATCATATTTGTCTGAAATCTCACGACCCACGGCGCTGCCTCAGTACAACTTGGAGAACCACCATGGTAGGGTGCATGGCTGGGTGGGAGGGCACATGGGCTCGCTCAACACGGCTACCAACGACCCCATTTTCTTCATGCACCACGCCTTCATTGATTGTATATGGGAGCGATTCAGGAAAGGTCAGCCCGGAAAGGGTGTTAATCCGAATACGGACTATCCCAACACAGCTCAACCTCATCACCAACCCACGAACTCTATAGATTTAGTGCCCTTTATAATGAATAAGGACACAGTCCGTCACATCTTTGCATCCGTGGCTACATGTCGGTGGCCATCATGCCCACGATGTGGACCTTATCTGAGATGTATCAACAACCGATGTGTCCCGACTATTTCAAACGAAGCTAACCCTTGTCCCACTTGCCAAGGTGACAGCCCCAGTGGATACGGGGGATATCAGAATTCCTACTGCATCAATGGATACTGCGACACCAATGAGTGGGCTTACATGCCTGTCCAAATCACATACAGTCGTCCACCGGACTACGGCAGGAGTTACGGTTCCTATCCCGTTGTCAGAGGTAGAGCCCAGTATAGTTATGACATTTACAACCCTAGGGGATATAACCAGCGAAACATATACACAACCCGCTACCAGCGTCAGAACCGATCACCTCGGTACACCGAATGTGGATGTCGGAGGAACGGAGCCAACACCGGCCAGGTGTACGTGCAGTCTTACGGCATGAACTACGATGGTAGCTACAGAGAGTCGGCCGTGGTAGACCGGAGGTACGCCATCTCGTCTAACATAGCTTACGTGGCCGTTAGGAACCCAAGGAAGACAGCCACCACAGCCTACGTCAGCGTTTACGACGACTGTGGCCGTTTGTGTCGGCCCACGTGTTGGGATAGAGCAACGCGCCGCTGGCGGCCATGTTCTGGTACGCTACGGGTGACAACGGGGGGCGGCAACAATTATAGAGGGTACGGTGACACGTACGAAGAGGCCACGTACCAAATATGGAATTACGGGACGAGTGGCAATGAACAGTACCCCACGTACACTCAAAACAACATTTACCTGAACTACTTCTGTGACTATTCCGGGACTTTGCCCTGGGGCACTTACAAAGGGTGATAACTCTCGATCGTCTGCTAAGGGAAATAAGCCAAAATCTTCTCGCAAACAAATTTTCACTGATCTCAAATATATCCCAAATTTCACTGATCTTGGAGACTTCAAGAACGTATGCATGGATTATTATTTAAATTTAAGGACACAACATACGGTATACTACAAATAATAATGTGTATGTTGGCTCTATTGGGGCTGAATAAAAGAAATTAAATAAAATGTGTTTGTAGAAGTAGTCTATAAAGGTGGAATTCATGTCAGTTGAACTTTGCATATGACCGGAAGTGACGTCACAGAGGTCATGTGCAATTTTGTTTAGGTCAACTGATATGAATATTCCCTTTTACTTGGAGCAGATCACCAAACCTGTCTATTAGTACGAGCGCGTGCTACATTTATCGCACGTCATTCTCCGTGAATTGGTTTTGTCTACGTGCCCCCTTGTGTGACGTCACAAAGGTCATATGCAAAATTTCAAGGTCAATACTACTTTATTTACTCTTTGGTGTTGCACATTTATGAGGATAAACTCTTCTCCCCTCCACTCTCTGGGTAAAATATTCAATAAACAAACTATAGGTGCTGTACGATGTCTATGATCAGTGCGACCACAGGTTTGAACGTTTCGTGTCCATCGTGTCCATCTCTCCGCAATTTATAAACAAATAAAATGGCGGCTCTTGCTTTTGGAATTCCCCTTTTGACATCGATCGTGCTGTCATCTGAACGCAAGGAAGACAACTCTGACTGGGCGAAAACTCTGTTGACCGAATTCCGGGTTATCTTCCCTGATTCGAACATTTGCGCCCCTGAATAGGTAAGAATTTGCCTATGAGTTACTTCAATGTTAAAATGTGACGTCACGTCCGGGTCAAAGGTCACGCCCCTGAATTGGTAGGCATCCAGATCCCCTTCAGTTAATTGACATCTTCGGGAATGCATGTTTGGGGTAGGAGTATTCGAGTAAGGGTGGCCATTTTCTGCTTGTGAATTTCTCTGTGGGGCGTGGCACCTTCTTTTCTCTGTTTCACCCTTTACAAGACGTTGGGAGGGATCCTGTGGCTAAGGGTGTTTTTCGCTGGAAAGTTCTGACTGCGCATGCGTATTACATAGGCAGGCCTGTTGGAGATGTTTTGGGGTCGAGGTGGCCCACTATTGATCTGAATGGGCCGTGGGAGGTGTCAGTGAAGTACTCGTGGAGGAGCATCCGACTAGATGGGCGTTATTCTGCGCATGCGCAGTAGAAAAAGGGCATTGGAATGGGAGAAGGTTTTCTGACAGAACGTACACGTTGACATAGACCATCCAATATTCCACAGGCCAGACAATTGTGTTGGAGGAGTAAGGAAAGAAAGCAATGGTCATATGCTTGGTCACTCGTGTCACTCATGCTACTCGTGAGTCAGCATGGAGAAAATTGGGCTGATAATGTAAAAACTAGAGCCTTAGTGACGACTGAAGTGCTCTGATCAAATGGGAAAATTTGCCTTGACATGAATAACCATCAATCTTTTCGCTACTTTTTATGTATTAGCATATAAATCACCAAATATCAAGAAGTCCGCCATTAACAGTTAACCTCTGTTATCGAATGTCATTCAATTTGTAACCCCCCACTGGTCATGTCTCCTCTCCCCTCGCTTTCCCCAAAGTGGCTCAAGTCAACCCCAGGAAGTACAATTTGAAGCCTCATCTGCAATTTTAAATATCAGATTTTTCAGAAATGCTGAAAAACCACAAGTATAAGATACGCAAATATCCGCTGTCTGATTTCTAAACAATATAATTCGTCCCACCCGGAAGTGATTAACTCCGGTCTGATGCCAGGTCACAACACAACAGGAGATAACTCTGTATGAATGAATGAATGAATACTTTATTCACCATACAGATAATATATACATACATGACAAATGAATCTATAGTAACCCTGACGGGCTTGTTTTATCTCATACGGTAGTTAATAAATAATGCGCGAAGTTTTAGCAGCAAGAGTAAAATATATTTAAAGAAACTGGTGAATAAAGATAAATAAACTACAGAAAATGATTATAATAGGCATGTGTGGTAGACATAATAGTTCATATAGTGGGTGTAGCAATAATCCTCTCTTAGGTGTATATAGATTCATATTGGGTAAAGGAAAATATGATGAATTGATGTATGTAAATAATAATCGTAAACAATGAATATAGGAAAATCTCTAGATCAGTTCGTATTTAACAGATGTTTCGTTAGTTCTCGCTTAAATAAAGATTTTGAAGCAATAGACTTAAGGGTGGAAGACAAAGCGTTCCAGATACGCGGACAATTCAATCTTGCTGTATAGAATGATAGTTGTGACGGACAGAAGGCTCTGTATAGAATGATAGTTGTGACGGACATAAGGCTCTGTATAGAATGATAGTTGTGACGTACAGAAGGCTCTGTATAGAATGATGGTTGTGACGGACAGAAGGCTCTGTATAGAATGATAGTTGTGACGGACAGAAGGCTCTGTATACACTGTTAAAAGGATTTGGGCAATTTGACCATAACTTCCATGGTTCAGACGCGACAGACCATAAATTTTCTGGTCAAATCGCTGTTTGACCATGGCACTGATGGTTCTTCTGACCATACTTGATATGGTCTGTCGCGTCTGTACCATATCGTTCTAACAGTATAGAATGATAGTTGTGACGGACATAAGGCTCTGTATAAAATGATAGTTGTGACGGACATAAGGCTCTGTATAGAATGATGGTTGTGACGGACAGAAGGCTCTGTATAGAATGATAGTTGTGACGGACAGAAGGCTCTGTATAGAATGATAGTTGTGACGGACATATTGGGCTCTGTATAGAATGATAGTTGTGACGGACATAAGGCTCTGTATAGAATGATGGTTGTGACGGACAGAAGGCTCTGTATAGAATGACGGACAGAAGTATAAATTGAAGTATAAATTGAGATTTGATTGTCTGGTCGGATACTGGTGAATTACAGATTGTTTCATATAGTAGCCATGATATAAGCAAGGGAGAAACATATTATGGCGAAAGAATTTATGAACAAATATTGAGGTGAGGTAAGTATTCAGTTTTGTTACACACAGCCAGAAAAAGGGTGATGGCCCATCACCTTTTTATGGTGATGATGCCTGTTTATCATCCTTCAAAGGTGATGAAAATGGGTGATGGCCAATGTCGTCACCCTTTTAGGGTGATGGTCCAGGTCGTCACCCTTTTAGGGCGATGACCTAAAAATTTGCACTCATTGCTGATCACCCTTTCAGGGTGATAGCCATCACCCTTTTAAGGTGCTAGCCATCACCCTTTCAAGGTTCACTTACGCGACTTCCTTAAAGCGCGAGAGTACCCTCTCAGTCACCGGCGACTCCTGACTACACCCCAGATTCTCGACGCCGTTCGTTCCGGGGACTTCTACGGCTTTGTAGAATGCGACCTCCAAGTTCCCGACAATCTAAAGCCACTATTCGCCCAGTCTTTAAGAACACGCTGGTGACATGGGACATGGGCGCCTTTGCTGAGGAACATGAAGTACTTAAACAGCCTCGTCTGATGCTGATTGGAGCATGTGGGGAGAGAAAATCTTGCTGGGCACCCCTCTACTAAAGTGGTACACGAGTCACGGGCTCCAAGTGACGCGAGCCCACCAAGCCATTCAGTATGTACCCAACGCCTATTTCGCGGGGCATGCCGACATCGTGACGTCTGCTCGTCGTCAAGGAGATAAAGATCCCAGTAAGGCCATTATCGGTAAATCCTGGAAACTGACGGGCAAAGGCTACTATTGGAAAACTGTGACCAACCAAGACAAGCACGTGAACGTGAATATCTGCACTATCCCACAAGCGCACAAAAAGATCAGCTCGCCACTGTTTCGGTCCGTCGACTTCATCGATGACCATATGTATGAAGTCAGTTCAGCCAAAAAGGTCATTCGTTACAACTTACCGCTCCAAATTGGATGTATGGTATACCAGGTGGCCAAACTACGGATGTTGCAATTTTTATACGATTTCATGGGTGTGTATTTCGAGGCCTCTGACTGGCAGTTAATGGAAATAGATACACACTCCGCCTACATGGCTGTCTCTAATGCAGATTGGGAGTCACTCGTCAAACCGGAACTACGAGCGAAGTATGAGGCGTAACGGGACCAGCGGCTACCGAGAAAAGACCATTACCAGTACGACAAACGGATTCCAGGCATATCCAAGTTAGAGTGAAGTGGTGATGCCATGATCGCCCTGTCGTCCAAGACGTACTTCTGTTACGGCGGAGACGAAAACAACAAGTTCAGCTGTAAAAGGGTCAACCGGCGCGAACCTGCCATTAAAAAAGCCCTCTACCTGGACGTGCTCCAAAGCCAGGTCAGTGCTAGTGGAACCAACAGAGGATTCCGGGTCGTCGACCACCAGATGCGGACGTACAGTCAGCAATGGGATGCCTTCACTTTCTCTTATCCCAAACGGAATGTCCTTCCCGATGGAGTCAGTACTACCTACCTGGACTTGTGAGAGAATATGACGGACCAGACGCTTGCAATTTGATACTGTGAACTATGATATAACACGAGAACTGCAAAAAATGGCATCGCCATGTGACCATGTGACCCGACTCCGGTGAATGAGATAAAACACACAGTACTGTCCGCATACACTACTCAAGGTTCCTTGTAACGCTTTAGTATTCCACTGCCACACTGTCGTAGATTCGTCCATGAACTGGGTCAAATCGGGATGAACAGGTGCAAGTCCGTAGGAATCAAAGTATTTTTCCTGGCCCAGGGCGTCCACGTACACAGCCATCCAATGTTCACATGGTGGAGTACGAGGGTCTGTATTCAGGATGTAGGCCGCAGGGGTGGATGGGGTGGTCGGAAAGATATTGCGTGGAAACACACCTCGAAAGGGTACCCGGGGATCCCGCTGGAGTAGGGTGATGAGCTGCTCTGTATCCATGGTGTCCCTGACTAGCTGGCGTAGTCACACAGGACTATGTGCTGATCCACTGTGATGACGTTTTCAAACTCGGCGTAGCAAGTTAATGGTATGGGGTAGAGCTATGGCGAAACGCAGTTCCAACCGTAAGTTTCCTTTCTTGAGCAAGGCCAGCTGATGATCGTGTTCCAAGGTGGGGGTGAGGTCGAAGGCGAACAAGGTGTACCCACGAGCAAAGTCTCGTCGACTGATGGTATTCCCTTCGTCCTGATTGTTTTGTCCTGTGGCTGGAAACAGGTTCAGGTAGCTCCGCACATATTGATGGTGACCAAAATCCGGCTGTAACGGACGGGCTGGGATTTGATGTCCAGCCACGTGCAGTGCCACAAAGTGATGTTGAAATGTTGAAAGTGGAACGGATTCTCAGCCCAGTGCCCATTGCAACTGGTGTTGGTGACACATTCCAGGGTAAGACGTTTAGGTAGATCCCCTAGAAATAAATTTTCACGATTGGCCATCATCGTACCCGCTGGCACAGAGAATACCTTGGGCTGTACGCGTC
The DNA here is from genome assembly GCA_036873755.1 of Hanleya hanleyi. Taxonomy (NCBI): domain Eukaryota; kingdom Metazoa; phylum Mollusca; class Polyplacophora; order Lepidopleurida; family Hanleyidae; genus Hanleya; species Hanleya hanleyi. Next base: position 13,171 of record JAVTVY010017611.1, read on the forward strand.
GGCTGGGGTACAGGGCTGGTTTTTTTCGAGAAGGCTTCCCTCAACATTCCGTTGCAAATTCACGGTACGGACAAACAGGGCTGCTTCTTCTATGACGATCTTGTAATTGGGGACATCTCCGCCTGCCATCAAGACAAAGGTAGGTGGAGAACGGATCAACATGATCTTGATGGATACGCCGTTCATAAGGTAGCAGGAACAGGTCGGCATGCAGTCGACCCATCATATCGACGGATCGGCTACCGGCTGTAAACCTCTTGCGTGCAGCGAACCCTCCATTTGCAATGGTGGTCGCATCAATATCCCCAGGTGAATCCCTGTAGTACAACGGGGCTGTCAAGTGTGTTTTTTCGCATCTTCTCCGTAAGACAACAGCTTCTCGATGTAGGCTCGGTACGGGTACGTTTTGGTGGACGTACTGATGAGTTTATCGTTCAGACTGATATCGACCTGGTGGAACAGGGAGTGGAGCCAGAGATTCACCGGAGCTACGCCCGCCTCATCGTGATTGTTCGTTCCGTTGCCTTGCACGACTTTGGCTTTCACGTAAAAGTACGTGTGGGCTGAATCCAGGTAGGCCGTATCTTTGTTTTCAATGGTAAATTCCAGCGGTCCCGTTCCCGTAAGGTTAGCCAGGGAACGATGTTCTACCCAACGTCCTTCGGCGATACTGGTCTGTGTGGGTGGAATAGTCCACAGATCCAATTCACTGTTAGTAGACGGACACGACTCGGAGTGAATGAATGCCATTATGCGAAGATGTCTTTCTTCTTCTGGGGTGTGCGTCGTCGAGGTGTTGGCCGTCGAATGTCTCTCTGCTGTGACGGGGGTTGTCTTTTAAGGGCTTTGGCGATCAAGGTGCTGCCTGCTTCTTTGGCCCGTCGTTTGAAGGCTTTATCGGGGTGCCGTACCGCCCAAGACATCACCGGCGACCTGCAGTCCACTGCGTACCGCTTGTTTGCCCACCGCTTTGAGACTCCGCGTCACCAAGGTAAGAACGTTTTCACTACACTACCGATTATGCTGCCCAGCCCGTGACCTCGTTGCATGCATGCACCGCTAAAGACCTGATCTCCACCTCCCGTTTGTTTCTTGTAATAGTCTGCCTAGCTGGGCGTATGACACTGGTAAGGCACGTACATTATACGAAGTGGGGAGAACGCGCTCGTCGGAAATGAAGTGTAAGCACCACTTTTCCTCGTTCGATTGCGACCGGTCGTCCCGTGTCATCTCTTATATCCACCGTGATAGTGTTGATACCGGACTGTCGTATGGGCAGGTAGAGCGTGTGGGTGAAACTGTGCGTGACTTGATCTCCATACTTCTTTTTAATGTGGACCACCCGTAACAGTGGTGTATTGACATCGCCCACGATGTGGTTGTCGACCACGTCCGAGTATACGTAGAGTCCGTACATACCCACCTTCTTATCCATCGAAACCTGGCCATGGTCGTCAGATGGACCCGTGTAGGTCGGGTGAGTAAGACCCAGCATTTGCTGTAGGATAGGACTGAGTAAGACACTCACGTTGGCGGTGAAGAGGATCTGTGCCTTGTCGTTGTGTGGGTTGTAACCGAAGTCCACATGATTGATTAAGGGAAAGGTTTTCGCGGGATGTGAAGTATTCGTGACCTCCCGTAGAGCCTTATACCGCATCAGTCTTGTCAGTGCATCGACGCACTCCTTGGGGGTATCGTATTGGGTGAGTCGGGTGTCTTTCCCTTCGTAGGTCACCTCGTACCACACTTCTGCGGCTCGCACGTTGTACCACGAGTAAGTGTATTGGATATCCACAAGCCCACATTCCCAGCGTTCAGGTAAATGCAACATTTGCGGTAACTGGGTCACGTACTTGGCCAAGGTGTTCTCAGGAAACGCATCGAGCGAAATGTTACTAGGCAACGTGAGGTAAAACATGGCGACTGAGCTTTCCTGCTTCGCTCCCGGGTTTAATAGTTGCCCCAGACCTTGGGCGCTTGCACCCGGCGTCGTGATTGTCGCGGTGACTTGCTACCCATCATAGATCTCGAATAGGGGTAAAAAGAACGTGCCCGCCGTGAGGGTGTTTTGGGGGTGTCAAAGGGGTATCCCCCGGTTCCCACGCGGCTTCCCAAGAATGTTGTGGGAGTCGTTGATGTCGTTGTGCACGACTCGGCGAGTAACGCTGCATCCACGTCCAGCGTTGAGGATTACCCACCCATTCTCGAGGGACGTGTGTGTCTTTCAACTCTTGAGCAAAGGCTTCTCGGCCCGGTGGATTAGAGTGTTTGCGAGAACGTTGATCAGATCGGTGATATGAGACCGCGGCACCACTCGGTTTCGAGTAATCAGTTCCCCCTGGTCGGTCCAGCCCATACCAGCCTATGTTTCACCCGGTCCAACAATAAACGGGCCTTGGTCTTGAACGCCTTAGGGGCACTGGCCAACACTTCATCTTAAAGCCGAGGTGATGATGATGACGGTGGTAATGATGGTGGTGGTCGTAGTTGTGTTGGACCACCCCTATATTGGTCCATAAACCGTTTCAGGGTATGGTGGTACAGTTTAATTTTCTCGTGATCGAGCAGTGGACGTTGGAGTATGCTATTCATCTCTCCATCGAGGGACTGCAGTTGTTGCACCGTGGCAGGAACAGGATAGGGTGATTGCAAACTTTGTAAGAGCCGAGGTTCGACCAGCATCATTTTTTTCGTATGTTCCATGATTCTTTTATCGTTCTCCACCCAAGATGGACCTTACCAGTGGCCCCAGTACGGAGGCTGCTAATGGAGCGAGTAGTGCACCGAAAAATCCACCTTTCTGTAATACAAGCGTCTAGTCCGTCATTCATAATTCAACCGTCGTCCATTAAAGAATATCCGCGTCCATAATCCAAAGACCTATTCCATATCCATATAACAGTATTTGCACCAAATTCAAAAAGACAATCATAGTATACATAAACATAGGCTAGTTTCCTACAAGAGAGAAGCGGTCAACAGTTTTCAATGATGCCGACAAGACATCATGATGTTCCAAAAATACACCTGTTTCTTTTTCTTGACACTGGTCTTCTTCACCAGAGTTCGGAGACCCATCTTGTGCCGTTGCAATTTTCCTTTCTGCAAAGGACTGAGGGGAATATTTCCTTTTAACACATTGTGAGCGACTTCAGACAAACACCGTACCAATCCTGCGTCCGCGCCGCGCACCATGGCCCGGACCACCTCTGGTGGCGCGCTGCGTAACACCCGGAGAGCCGTCGCGTGCTTCCGTATCCGCGCAGACATGATGATGAAGTGAATGGTTTGAGGTAGTGTCTTCTTATTTTATTTGGGAGTGTACACCGTGTGGAACTCCCCGGGAAAAATCTGGGTCCGCAGTCGAAGTGCTGAGGGTGTCCCTTTTTTCAAGTCGATGAGCAGGTAGCCGTGAGCCCTTTGGGTGGCATCTTCAAAGGCTTCGTGAACAAACGCAGTGGTTTTAGGGTACATCTGTCTCGCCAGGTGCATAATTTGTGATGCGTCTCTGGGATTTTTGAACAACACCACATACTGAGATTCTGCACAATGTAGATGATGCCCAACCGGCGATGATGGCTGCCTTTGGTAAAGAGCCGGGTGAATCGCTCATCCGTTTCGGCCATCAGATCATCCACCACCGCCAAAGTATCCGGGCCAAGTCCGCTCCTGGGGGTAACCCTTCCACCAATGTGAATCCAGGAATCCAGGCCATACTCTCATACGCAGGCTGCCAGGCCCCATAACACCAAAGGATGTGAGCCACGGCAGATGAAATGAGCGCTGACCCGTGTTGGATGAGATGTTGAACGAAGTGTGTTTTCCGGAGCCGGTCGGTCCAGCGATGAGACACGTGAAAGGATGCTGCCACCGAGGATCCATTTTCCACCACTAGTTATTTGGTGTTTGGGCGTGGCGTTGGGAGGCCCACCACCGTTGTCTTGGATCCCACCGGAGGTCGTAGTCCTGAGGGTACCGTTGCCGTGGTAATTTGGGTAAACTTTCGAATGTGAGTACTGTTACACCTGGGGTCGTCACTGGTGGAATAGAGGGACCGCTTCTCGTCAAAGGTTTACCTGCGGATGTCACCGGTGAAGAGAGACCTGGTGGAGAGGGACCACCTGCTGATGTCACCTGTGGAGAGAGATCTGGTGGAGAGGGTACACCGATCAAAATATGTGGTACGGTCGATACACTACTCGTTCGGCGTCGTAGTCCAGTAGGGTGGTGTACCGATTCCGTAGAAGGCAGGGTAGTGGTGGTGGTGGTGGTGGTGGTGGTGGTGTTGGGTGTCGGGTAGTGGACTTGAGGTTGGGGTGACCGGGTTGGATGTGGTGGTTGGTCGAAACACGATATCAGGTACGCCAAGTCGTAGAAGACGCCTCCAAAGAAGACACCCAGAAGCGCTAGCATACACCCCACAGTACCGAGTTGTCCTTTTCGAGTGCGCAGCAGTAAGGAAAGTTGTGCTCTATATATGGTGCCACATCTAGACTGAACGTTGTAGGGGACGTGGAGTCGTATTTATAACCGTTTCATGTCACGGGCTGAAAACCAGGAATTAAACGAGCTGGGCCAACCTTGCCATTTGAAGAAATGAAACAGTTTGCCACGTCGACGCTCCGTTTTCATAATCTCCTCTTTCTGTGTTTTTTCGACCGGTTGTAATTCCGCCTCGTAAAATGTGCCTTGCAGTGTTTCCCCTTGTAGATCTTCCAGTTGATAGACGTGCGGGTTTCGGGAGCTACGGCGAACAATGACAAAGTGCTCAGAGTACAGAGTACGGCGCACTTGATGTTCGTTGCGTTCAGTCACATCGAAGGGGGGGGGGGAGGGCGCTGGATACTGCGATGATCGATGTACCGTCGGGAGTTTTGGGCTGTGAAATACTTGTACATCCGTCCTTTAAAGGTACGATTGAACCGTTCCATCACAGAGGCGTTGGGCTCGTTGTACGTATGGAAGAATAACACCTTCTGTATCTTGAGAAAGGCTTGGAAGTGTCGGTTGAGAAATTCTGTGCCTTCATCCGTTTGCAAATAGAGAGGTTTGCGTCCCGTCTTGAAAATCTGCTGGAACGCCCGTACAAGATTCTCCCCTGTTTTGGTCCGGATGGGTACCATCCACGCGTACTTCGATAAAATATCGATACAGGTCAACATGTACCGATGTCCATCATTGTGGGAAGCAAATCGACTCATATCCACCAAATCCGCTTGCCCTTGTGCGTGTAATCCTACTACGATGACTCGGTTAAGACGAAAATATCGTCGGGCTGCTCGATGTAAGCTATAAGTGTCTTGGGTGTTTAACTACTCCCGAACTTCAGCACGACTCATGTCTTGGGGCTGAGAAGCTCGAGCGAGCGCTCCTAAAGCGCTATAAGCGGCTGAACTGTCTGGGCTGTAATACAAATCAGTTAACAGCTTGTCCACATGCTTGGCCTGTGTCTTGGTCTGACCCTTTCGCGGGGTCTTCTGTGTTCGCTTCATAGTAAGACACTGACACTCTAGACTGTGTGAACCCTATACATATAGTACTTCATCGACAATCGGGACTATTTCTTCCAGGGCCGTCCATAGATCAGAGTCCAGGGTAAAATGTCCACCTTTCAGACAGGTGAGTCGAGCAAAAAAGCAACCGCGGAAGATGTAGACCTCGTGACATAGGTGAATGCTATCGCCGTCCAGAGCACCCTTTAACACACATGTCAAGGTGGTCCATCCTTCTCGTGCCAAAGAGACCTGCGATTCGGATGTACAGTCCGCTCGGTTATCGATGAGGTCGACTCGTTTGGGGTAAAACCAGGTGTAAGACACCGGGTAAGCACGGAGTTTTCCGCTGCTAGCTCTTTAGCTTTCGCGCCGGTGGGGTGCAGTAATTCATCGACCTCGGGGATAACAGCTTTCAGGGCCATCTATATTGACGGGCGAAGAGTGATATGGGCCCCGTTTTTTCCACGCCGCTCCAACCGGGGAAAAAAGGAATCTCCACTAGTGCGAATGTGCACACCAATGCCCCCGTGTATGAAATCGACTTCGGGCTCTTTGCCCTGTAACAACCGTGTCAACACAGTCCAGCCTGATCGCGATGAAAAAATCTTCAACTCGTACGGCTCTTCTTGGATGAGCTCCAAGTGATCGTCATTGACGATCAGGGTGACATGGGTTTCAGTTGGAGGAACGCAAGCTCATCGTCTGTTCCGTAAGCTGCCATGGTCGTGAATGAGAAAAAAAGTTAGAGATGCCTATCTATTTTGATTTGAAATAGCCTAGTCCATGTCCGTACACGTTATAGTTTATTTTTTAAATGACTCTACCTTCGTGAAAGTCCGTGATCCTTCGGGGCTCCGCAAGTTATTCTATATATACAGGATTACGTTTAACAGTGGTCCCCCTATGACTCGATACCTCTTCGTACCCGTATAAGTGTTGAGCGCATGTTTTAATTAGCCTAGTCCGTGTCCGTTATAGTTTGTTTTCGTACTCTTTGTTCCCCTACGTTCGTGAAAGTAAGTGATGATTCGGTGCATGTATTATATAGGATTTCATTTAACATGGCATTTTACCATAGGGAGCTTGGTGGGATTGTAGATTAACCTGGAAAGGATGCACAGACTGCATTTGGACCAATGAAAAACCGATAAAACAACCAATGACTCGGTGGGAAATAGAGCCAATCGGTCAGCTCCTAATTTCTTAGACAACCAATCGACATCACACACGCTAGTGTGTGAATGGGGGAAAAATGGCTACTAAGAGCACCTTGCATACATACACTCAGGTAAAAATAAATAAAAATAAGACCCTCCACACACACACACACACTATAATATGAATGAAAGTTACACAGTAATACTAGTCTAATATATATATACCCCGAGTATAGTCGGAGAAAGCCGAGTGTAAAAAAATTAGTCGAAAGTCTCTGCCGAGTGTAGTCGGAGAAACCCGAGTGTAAATTAGGAGAGGGAGATGGAGATTGGACATGGCAGACTTCGAGAATAGGAAGGGATATGAGGTGTGGAGATTGACATAGGTGGGTCCTGGTGTACTATATTTGAGGAGCTGGAGATTGCTAATGATCATAGAATATGGAGGCAAGTTGAGGTGTGGAGATTGACATTATGTTGGTTCTCGTGTTATTTGAATGTGCCACGTTAGACAGTCTCTCTTTCGGAGGACTGGGTTGGCCCTGAAAAGGGCCGTTGATTGATTTTTTTATCCTGTTTACTCAAGAGGGCTGGCCTGTCTGTCCAGGCTGATGGGATAGTAGCTGTTGTTGTTGTTGGAGGAGGTGTTGTTGTTGTTGTTGGATGCGGCCTGACTGACGATGATCTTGTTCTCCCAAGATGTCCAGTGTGGCCGCCAACTAGTCTTTCCCGCTGCCCTTCGCTAGCTGATGGAGATCGGCCCAGGATAGCCCGGTGTCTTTGGTATTCCATCGGGTCATTCGTTAAATTTGTTTAAACCAAAATTTGTGGACAGCTTCCTGAAAATCTTGCGCTCTTCTTTGTCTCTGCTGCCTTTTCCTCACCCATATGGTCGCACCCTTACTCGCAGACATCTTGGCTACTAGACTTGTCTTCATGTTTGCTTTTGCTGGAATATATTTGCACACGTCTTGATAGTTCGAAAGATTGAGCTCTTTCAAGCGTTTCTCTCGGACTTCGCGCCAAACGCAGTAGATGTCGATTGGCTGTCTAAAAAGCCGGGAAGCTGACTGATTGGCTCTATTTCCGACCGAGCCATTGGTTGGTTTATCGGTTTTTCATTGGTCCAAATGCAGTCTGTGCACCCTTCCCAGGTTAATCTACAATGCCAAGCTCCCTATGGTAAACTCCTATGTTAAACGAATTCCTATACAATAACATGCACCGAATCATAGCTGTGTTTTCACACTAGCGGTTTTGGAAGGAGAAAGCCAGTCAGCCGGAGGCGCAGCTGGATCTACCGGGAAGCCTTCTTCACGTCTCATGCTGGTCAGGTAACTCCTCGTCAGGCAGGTAGCTCCTCGTCAGGCAGGCTGGTCAGGCAGGCAGATTCAGGTAGATCAGGTAGACAGGCTGGTCAGGCAGGCAGGCTCAGGTAGGCTCAGATAGGTCAGCTTCAGGCAGAAAAAATCCCGGTCAGGCAGGTCAATAAATACCATACTGCTGACTTTTATAGACCAATTTTTTATACCCGGATGTTACACAGTACCCGGCTGTAGCAACCCGGATGAAAAAGTCCCCGGCTGTAATTACAAGCTTCTAGTTCGTCATTCATAATTCAGCCGTCGTCCATCGAAGAATATCCGCGTCCATAATCCAAAGACCTATTCCATATTCAGGATAACAGTATTAGCACCAAATTCAAAAAGACAATCATAGTATACATAAACATAGGCTAGTTTCCTGCAAGAGAGAAGCGGTCAACAGTTTTCAATGATGCCGAAAAGACATCATGATGTTCCAATAATATAAAATCCGTATCGCTGATCAGTATTCTTAATCCATAGTAATCGTTGTAAAGACGCCAGTAAAAACTGATAATAACGATGAAAATCTTTGTAAAACCGCCCTCTCACTCCGATAGAAGGACCCGGATATAGATCAGACTCCAGATAAGGATCCGGGTGATAATGAAAAAAACAGACAAACTCAGACAAGGGCACGGATGTAAAGATGGACGGGGTGAGAGGATACGGGTCAGTACTTTCATTCAATCAAAAACGCGGATGTAATAAATGATGTAAACCACCGATGACCCGGATATAAGTCAGCCATTCATACCTAGGTCACGCCCGACTCACGCATAGGAGTTTGTCAAAGACCCGGATGTAAAGATGGACGGGATGAAAGGATACAGGTCAGTACATGCCTATCATTCATTCAAAACCAAAGACCCGGATGTAAAAATGATGTAACACCGATACCAGATATAGGTCAGCCAATTATACCCAGGTCACGTCCGATTTACGCATACCGAAAGTGACGTCATACTTGCGCAGAACACCTGCGCACACAGACCTGCGCATGATGGAAAAACCCCGATGATGGATGGGATGAGAGGATACAGGTCAGTACATATTGACGCTCATTGACCTTTGGCATTGCATCATGGGATAAAGTGCACTATACTAAGTCGGAAAAGACTAGAAATGGGTCTTGTGGTGTCTCAAATTAAATCGCTCGTGGGGTAGAGTCAGACTGGCTAAGTTTTATTAGAAGTCAGGTCAATCTGCACAGGGCACAGTCGGAAAGTAGTAGAAAAAGAGTGTTCGGGTGGTAGTTTTGAGGCAGATGTGGCTAAATCGTTTCGTGGAATAAAATACAGGGTGGGGGTATCTGTTCGACCGGGCATTTGTACAGTCAATTTGCCAATTTTTATATACCCGGTATATTCATGGATACCGAGTAAATATAAAGAGACAAAAGAAAACAAGTTTAAACATTGCATTGTATATATTCAACACAGTGAACTGGTCTGGCATTACCTGACGATGAAGACAGAAAATATAGCATTCAAAGCTTGTAAATATATTCATCATGGAACTATGTAGAGATGTGTCAGTGATTTTTATTTTTGGGATTGGTTAAGTCCCTCCACAGTAAAATATATCATTCTTTTTTCTCGAGAATTATGGGATAATGAACATATAAATATCATTTCTCTATCGAAAGTCGTTTTCTTGAAATGATTTGCCGAGAGAGTTGTGGGGCTATACTCGAACGGCCCCTAAATCGGTACGAACGCCTCCGCGCGTTCTTATTCTGTCATCGCACATTTCCATAAACAATGATTTTGGAAATTTGTTGTGTGTGAGTCGACGGATAGTATCAAAATTCAGGGCCTCACCGACAGAGCACATTAGAACCCAGGCAATATTTCATCTCCTTGTGTATTTGTGATCGTATGGACTGCAGCGACGCCCACGTGTCCTCGATCGCAGTGTGGATGGATATACGGCTCGCGAGGATGGGAATAGGATTGCTATACCGGACGCGACCCCAAATAAAAGGCCAATTTAACACCAGATCCTGCACTCATTATGTGCAGCCAAACTAAACACCAGCTCTCACACTGGCCCTATCCTATGAACCCACTGCATGACCCCCATGCACTCCATGACTCCACCTGTCAATGCCTATTGAACCCATATGAACATGCTTTGCATACCAGTCGCGTGATCCTAAGTGACGTCCCACAGTAAACTGACCCCTAATCATAGGTCCCACCCAGTCACGTGACCCTAAGTGACGTCATCCGTGACCATAATTGATCTCATATAAAAACATGAACCTAAGTGACGTCATTCGTGACGTCATCCACCCTCCGCATTTTTCATCTCACCCGCAGAAATAATAACAGATTTACGCTTTATATACTTCTGGGACATAATAATATAAATGTCTAAATGTAAGAAAATTAGCGGTCATGGCGGTTCATCTAGGCTGATGAGGCTGTCATAGACACTCGGAACAAAGAAACGGTTGATTGCTGGTCTGTGTCATTTGATTGGATGGCTTCCATGAGTTTTCGTTTCTTTTCGTTGATTTGGTGAATGGAGAGCTTGTGAATATCATTTCATTCAAATAAGTGTCCTGGGTAATATTCAAGTTGAGGTGATCAGATAGGGCCGATTTCTTATGTAGCTTTTCGTTCTTTGATACGGACGGTTAGAGTGGATATGATACCAGCCTTAAGGTTAAAATGCAGTAAATGGCGTCACGTCCGCCAAAGGTCGGTGTCCGGGATAATAATATCCCGCATTAAGGATGTCCGCTGGTGGTTTTTGGCTTTGGCAGCCATTTTGCCTGTTTTCCTGTTGGGTTATCTCCCTTTCCTATGTTAAGAGATAGGGATTTTCTTTAAAAGCCTTCTAGCCGAGAATTTTGCACAGCAACGTCCATCCAATTTGATAAATTTTGATAGACATTGGGATTATCTGCAAATAGTTAGAATATAAGAAAAAGTTAAATACTATTTATATGAATTTTTCATGAATATGCTTCAAAACTAGGGCTATTCCCTATGATTTCCAGGTTATCAAATTGAGCATGGGTCAGTCCACTTAACGTTGCCTACAGCTAAAAAATGCACACCAACCCATATTTTTTCTTTGTTTTTTTTCTCATATTACACCATTATGAATGCAACAACACACATTATTCAAAAAGTTAATTACTTTGATTTACCACCAGCGGACATCCTTAAATGCTTAGTTTTTTTTATTTGATAATGTCATAACTAACTTTTATTGTGTTCCGCTCACTTAGTAAGTCTCGATGTATTCTTGAAAAATTTGTGACAGTCGCGACCCTGTGTTATGTACAGGACACAATCAGACGACGCAACTCACGTGACCAGCTCAGACAACTGAAAAGTGCTGGTCTCAGAACACAATCTGCGTTCTCAAAAATCTTTTGGACTGGAGTGTGGTTTGGCACATGTCACGTGAAGTGGGACGAGTGGTAATCAACATCTTCAGTATTTAATTCCAGACTAAGATACAAGAAGATCAGTTTCTAGGGGCGAACTGAAACTGTTTAACATAGGGCGTAATTGTACAAATCAATAGTGTATTTTAACCTTAACTTGGACTGGGTGGTTAGATCTGTAACTCGAGGACTGGTTCGGGATGCCTTCTTCGCCAGCTGCCAGTGTACATTGGAATAATTTACATCAGATAAAAAAAAACTTTGTTTAATATGGCGTACTCTTCAGACAGAATTGAATACAACTAGGAATGGTGGTTTTTGGCTTTGGCAGCCATTTTGCCTGTTTTTTGCTGTTGGGTTATCTCCCTTTCCGGTGTTAAGAGATAGGGATTTCCTTTAAAAGCCTTCTAGCCGAGAATTTTGCACAGCAACGTCCATCCAATTTGATAAATTTTGATAGACATTGGGATTATCTGCAAATAGTTAGAATATAAGAAAAAGTTGAATACTATTTATATGAATTTTTCATGAATATGCTTCAAAACTAGGGCTATTCCCTATGATTTCTAGGTTATCAAATTGAGCATGGGTCAGTCCACTTAACGTTGCCTACAGATAAAAAATGCACATCAACCCATATTTTTTCTTTGTTTTTTTCTCATATTACACAATTATGAATGCAACAACACACATTATTCAAAAAGTTAATTACTTTGATTTACCACCAGCGGAGACATCCTTAAATGCTCAGTATTTTTTATTCGATAATATCATAACTAGCTTTTACTGTGTTCCGCTCACTTAGTAAGTCTCCATTTATTCCTGAAAAATTTGTGACAGTCGCGACCCTGTGTTATGTACAGGACACAACCAGACGACGCAACTCACGTGACCAGCTCAGACAACTGAAAAGTGCTGGTCTCAGAACACAATCTGCGTTCTCAAAAATCTTTTGGACTGGAGTGTGGTTTGGTACATTTCACGTGAAGTGGGACGAGTGGAAATCAACATCGATCTTCAGTAATTCCAGACTAAAGATACAAGAAAGTCAGTTTTGTAGGGGCGAGCTGAAATTGTTTAACATGGGGCGTAATGGGACAAATCAATAGTGTATTTTAACCTTAACTTGATCTGGGTGGTTATATCTGTAACTCGAGGACTGGTTCGGGATGCCTTCTTCGCCAGCTGTACATTGGAAGAATTTACAACAGATAAAAAGCTTGGTTAACATGGCTATTTTTCAGACAGAATTAGGAATGTATTTTAGGAAGTAATTCAGGCTTTTCAGCCTGTAACAGATTACATTGGAGAACGAGTTGTTTTTTCCCAATTACTGGCATGATTATTTACGAGCTGCAGTGAACATTTGATAGTTTTGCATACAGAGTTGTCTCCCTTTACATATTCATATCAAGATTTTCTAAATCACTTGCCAGTTTGCAGTAAATTGAGTTGGTACATTCCGGAGCTTAAACTGCCCACGAAGAACCACAAGAAAAACCATAGCAAAAACATAAATGATCTTTGAGGGAGGAAATGATATTAGAATGAACCATTGTATGTATGTGGACCGACTGTTCTAACCAATTTAGCAATTTAGTGTCTTATTTTACGATCTTTACAAATCGCTCTGGATATACGACATCTTCGCACACACAAACGAAAACTATACGTGTTGCCTTGGCTGAACATAACACATTTTCTGATCAGAGTACGGTTTGATGATGTCAGGCTCTCTGAATATTCCGTTTGTCCATATTAGGAGTAGTGCAACTGTCAATCTCAGTAAACTCAGATAAAATATCACGGAATATAATATCTGAATTCAGCCCTATATAAATCCCGTGCGGATTTGAAACTACTATTGTTAGCCAATCAGATGGATAGCTTGTTGAAACTATTTCAAAATCACGCCCACAGTAATTACCCACGGTAGCTCGTGGTCTAATACATAAACATTATTCTGAAACAGTTTCCAAGTATGGTATCATTTCCAGATAGGGTGCGTGGAAAACCGTAAAGTTCAAAGAGTTTACTCCCGCCGAAAAATCTGGCTTTGTAGAAAATATCGAAAGATTGTGCCGTGCGAAGATGTTAATCTCCGTGAAGTAAACGTCCATCATTTTCAGAGTGAAAAGGCTGAAATGGTCGTGATTGGCTTATTATGGGATCTCGTAGACTATCGGCGAACATTTCTCAGGAAGTTTTCATAGCGTTACGTCTAGATGGTATTCCCCTGATTCACCATCTTGGTTTACCTAGATTGTGCAACTGTATGACCTCTTTACAATTCAAATATGATCGGTTATTCTAAGGGATTGAACATTTCCCGTTTGTAAATCAATACAACCATCACTTGACATATGTGGAAATCGCACTGACATAAAAAAAATCCTCGCTGCACGGCGTTGGCAAGCACATATCTTGATTGTCATATGACATCACGTCCGTTTACGGTTTACATAATTCACCCCCATATCTTGAGGTAAATGACGCAATGTTAGTGTAGTATTTAACTTGAAGTGTGAATATGGATATATGATAAAACAAAGTTTTTCGACTCAGTTGAAGGAAATAGTTGTATTTTTGTGTTCTATGGTGTTTATTATCATTTTGACATGAAATTATGTCAGTCTGATAATTTAGGGTGTTTTTGGACATTTCGACTTGGCAGACAATTTTGAAAATCCCAAAGATCCCATCTTCGTTCCAACCTCCCCACAGCGCATGCTCCATTTCGCAGGCTCCATTACCATCCCTGCCACCAATAGCGGAAGTTGACCTTCACTACGTTGCTATGACGTATAGGGGAAACCAACCAACGCACGGTTCAGTTTGAATCCGGCCGAACAACTCCTTTAGTGTTGCACATGAGCGAACTACTTTTCATATGCTCTGTCCAGATAACAGGGAAAATTATCTCCAGATAATTCTTTTTAACGCTAAGTCAACAGAGCTATTATGCAGACTTGAAAGGTAATCGAAATGTTCGGTAAACATCTATTTTACTATATATGATATCACTTCCGGCGATGTGCGCGAAGGCCCCAAATCCGGTCCAAAATCTGACTGGTGGCTGGGGTGTTATTAGACCCCCAGCGAGGTGGTTGTCTTCGTTCACCAAGCCAATTTCTACGCGCATGCTCTGAACTTGCCTTGGTCGGACGGGCTGTCATTATTGTTTAAACGCTGCCTGTATAGCCTCATGAATATGCATGATGTATTACCCATTATCTTCCCAAGATTTTGAACGATGAAGGCAGCCTGTCCGACCGAGGCAAGTTCGAAGTGGGAACGTAGAAATTGGTTTGGTGTAACGAGGATGAAAGATTCGGTGTCACCTTAAGTTGTTTACCAGGGTTTGCTCGATTCAAAACTGGGAGGGAGAGAATATGGTTGAATGGAAGAGGGATAGGTAAGAGAGATTTAAGTAGTGGATAATTTCATGAAAAAAAAAGAAGAAAAAAAAACAAACTCCAAACGATCCGTCCACGATGACTGGCAGTGGCACAGGACGCCTTCTTCGCAAATTTTACATGTGAATACTTTCGAAGGAAACCTTTCATTTTTGGTCATGGATTATTCTTTATAAAGAATTCTACACAATTTAGGAATGCATAAGCTTAATTCCGCCAGTAACACTTTTCATTAGAAAACGATATTTTTTATTATTGTTATATGATGTATCAGCTGTGGTGAAATACTTGAGAGTTTGTCGTTCAGAGTTATCTCCCCTTAAACATCAATGACTTGATTAACTATCATTTCAGCTGGCACATATGAATAATCGATTGGATTGAAATGGAATGGATTACCTGGATTTTTCATCGTAAATGCAATATATACCGTAGCTAAACTACCATACATGCAACAAAAAACTAGTTTGGTTATAATATCACAAGGTAGGCGTAAAACTGCTTTGAGTTTGAGATGGAACTGGAACTACAGTCTGTTCTCAAACCGATGTGAAATCAGTAAAAGTGTTGTGCATGTTGTAAATTTCATTTGTGTTTGCAGCTGGCGCCGGTTTAAGCATGCGCAATTCCCCAAATGGTTTGAGAAGCATCTTCCAATTTTCTTTCTTTAACATCATCATGTCTTGCTGATACCATTGAAAACTGTTGGCCGCTTCTCTCTTGTCAGGAATCAGATCTCACTTTACAAAACAGTCCACTATTCACAATTACCAAACGAGAGGCCAACTCTTGAACTTAAACAGGCCATTTTATCAATCTAATCTATCCTATTATACCATCAGAACTTCAGGACCACGCGAGTGGAATAAGCTACCGTCTGCACTTAAGTCTATTGAATCTATGTCTTTGTTCAAATCCAAATTGAAATCTTATCTGATCAACGGCTGAACGCCATCGCAATATGCTGGAAATATGACTAATTCCAATATCTTTACAGAATGCGTCATCTTGTTAACACTACGTATTGTGCATATAATGTATTTAAGGGATAGAACAAGCCCTATGGGGTTTTATTCCCGCCTCTTCATTTACACAAACATTGTAACAACATTTTCTTTACGATTGGGTGAATAAATATCAAAATCAAATCTTTTGTGTTTTATCATTATTATTTCATACACATTTGGAAGTGGTGCATACTGTCAATCGAAATAGGTCTTTCGTTTATTGACGTGGAAATTCCTTTATGGACGAAGGCTGAATATTGACTGTCGGATCTGACGCTTTCTATTTTGTCTGTGTGCTCTGGAGAGATTCTTCTTCGAAGCTTTTTGAAGGAAACAATACATACATGGCAGTGTGACTAACGTCACAGGACCTATACGAAGTAGAGTTTGATATGATTTTAGTGTTTACTCGAGAGATGACTTGGGGGCTCTCTATCTAAAAATAACCAGAAATCCTTTCAAAATTTGGAGGTTTATAGGTCTCCTAAGTAGGTCAGCTCAGAACTTGCTGATAACAGTCCCCTAATGCACGTTCATGCCAAAAATCTAATGTCAACGGTTCTCCTTATTTTGCCGACGAAAGGATTCGGATGGACTCACTCATACCGGACAATTTGCAAATGAGAGCCTACTTCGTAGGAATTTATTCAGGTATATTGATAGTTCAATCTAACTACACATTGAGCATGTGGTTTGAGCATGCATATATTGAGCACCTTATGTCCTCTTAAATTTACATTTTTGCATGTCGTTGTTCTTTGGAGTACTTCTTGGTGGGCGTGTTCTCTGATGAATCCACATAGTAACTTCACAAATTGACGACATTAATATCATGGTGGGCATGCTGGATGAGTCCGTATAAATGTATGACAGGGTAGAGGTCAGAGCCTTGACAAATGCGCTCCGGGATATTTACAGACAGAGGATCTAATAATGAATTAACATGAGGAAATTCGATTCTTTTCCACTTCACTTGAGCAAGATGAAAATAACAATGGCGTCTGGAATTGGACTCGCGCGCCGCTTTTTGTGCACTTTTTTGTGCACGGAAAATGGACCCGCAATAATAATTACAAGAAAAGGAAAATCAAATCGGGCAATTAAAAGCGACGCAAGTGAGTGGGTGAGTGAGTGAGTGAGGAAATCAGTAAGTGACGCAATCCATGAGTGAGGTAGTAAGCAAGGAAGTTAGTAAGGAATGGGTATAGCGTACATGTAGCCTACATGTTATATTATGTAAGAAAATATATAGAAGAAATATAAATATATATATGTTTGTCTATTTCTATATATATGGTATTGTTTATCGCTCTGAAATGTTGACATTTAACAAGTTGATCAATAAAACCTCTATAGCATGATTTTACGATCTTTTGCCCATGTGGTCAACCATATCTCTTACAGCATATGGACAGTGTACAGGTGTGTGTGATGAAGTGTACGCTCATACTATTCAGCTTGTATCACTGACGTCCCTACTCTCCATGGTGAACAAGGAGAGTAGGGACGTCAGTGATACAAGCTGAATAGTATGAGCGTAGTTGATCAATAATTGATCATTTATTGCATTATACCGGAGGTTGCATTATTTGCATATATGTTGTTTAGTTTTATACTACTATTAAAATGTTTCGTTTCTGCCTATGTTCATATTAGAAGGGACTAAAATTTAAGCTCATATCTACAGATAAAGCTGAATAACTTACAAAATATTAATCGGACATCACCAAAGCAGTATCGGACGGAGTACTTGACATAAAGTGCCCGATTGTATAAGAAAACAAACTGGTATACGGAGAAAACTTGCCGAGTTGAAATCAAATTTGCAGGTCTAAAGATGAATAAATTTAATATCTTGCATCGGAAATCACCAAAGAGCATCGGACGGAGTACCGGGCGGTGCATATAGAGTACCAGAGAAAACAAACTGGTGCGGAGAAAACTTGCAGATTTAAGATCAATTTACAGCTATAAAGATGAAGACCGGTAAAGTTAAAAATCTTGCATCGGAAGTCGCCAAAAAAATAAATCACTGGACGGAGTACCGGATCGTGCGTAAAGTACCGGACGGTATAAAAAAAATGTACGTGAAAACTGGCAGATTTAACCCAACTTTACAGGAAAAGATAAATAACACAAATCTTGTATCGAGCAGCTAGAAAGTACCGCACGGTGCAAAACGTACCGGACGTAAATAGAAATACCTAGATACGGTCATGAGGCGGTGTATAATAATTCCATCACGATAAGAACAAACGCGACAGTTCTAGTTCCCTAACCTTAAAAGCCGACCAGGAAAGATACCTGGGTGGGATGCATTCCAGACCAAAATCTTGCATCGGAAATCACCAAGGAACGGATACTGGGTAGCCACAACTGTTCCTATCAATAATGCCTTCGGTTGATAGTCACAGATGACGTGTATGGATCTCCGTGTGATATAACCCGTACCGTATAAAAGTTCATTTTGATGCTCCTTACCTATTATTTTCGGGAAGCTTAATTCCTTCTTTTCCATGCTTGTCGCTTTCACTAAAGTTTCCGGTGCTGGTGATTAGCTGTAGGGCCTACACACAGGCACTCAAAACAAGTTTTGAGTTTTGGGGTGTGTGGGCTGTGGTATTGCGGTGAAGGGTCGAATATGGGGTCTCTATATATAACCCCATGTATTTTTATATAAAGTATGGGGTTATAGAGACCCCATATTTCGACACTTCACCGTAATACCACTGCCCCCCCAAAACACTCTTGTTTTGAGGGCCTGTGGGCCTACACGAGCCGTTTTCACATCGACCCTGACCTTCCCCATATTACGGTGCCTCAGTTCTTTTCAAAATTTGACCCAGATATGTTTCTAAGAAATTGTATGTTTTCAATAGAACAAAATTGGATAGGATGCGATGGTTATACTTTGATTATTAATATCTCAGCAACAAGAACGAGATTTAGAAAACTGAGGCACCGTAATATGAGGAAGATATTCTGTTGCAGGGTTGTTCTACTCGGCAAAGTTTACAAATTTAATGGAAAATTTGGAACTTCTCGAAAACTACGCGTTTGAAAATGGAGGCGTATTTTGTGAAAAGACAAGCATTTAATCTCACAACCAATATATTCGTATATTTTGAAATTCCAGAGAAATAAACTTTCTAAAATTATACAGATGTATGTTGATGAAGTTGACCAAATCGGTCGAGTTGACCAAGTTGGTCGAGGAGTTCAACATAGCTGCCCCTTCAGCTTCTCTATCTGAATATATTTTTCCACTGCAATTATTTTGTATACGATTTATTGCACGTACACAGATTACTTCGATTCCAAAAAATAACTGGGAGAACAGAATGCAAGACCAGTTTTTGTTTGTTTGTTTTTTTTTCTATCTGGCGGTCACATACTTCATTTTTCATCAGATGACTTGATAGGGCTATTACATCATCGGTCTGAAATAGTTGTATTTAATACCGCTCAAGCCGGTGCTAGTGGCCGTTTGGTCATGTCATTCAAGACGTCCACATGAACAGCTACTACAGTAAAAGCGTGGCATGGATACAAATCATCACAGGGATCCCTTTTGTTTTTAAAAATATGCAGTCAGTATATTTGTCTGAGGGATCATATGATCTCTTGTCAGTATGCCGGCATCGTTTTCCACCAACCTTGTAATGTTGCGCGTTTAATTACAGGAATTACAATGATTTTAGGCAAAACATTATAGACCTACTGTAATTAAAAACCCGGAGTTGAAAACTGATTCTCACTGTTTTCTGTCCGTTCTAATTTACATGGGAGATATTACTCATGGAATGTTTCCTTATTAATAGAGTTCAAACAGGTTTACGACCATGTTTCGGTCATTAAGTCATGTTTAGAACTAAAACACTCTGCAACTGGCAAAGATAAAGGGGACATTATAACGGCATAACGTTAGACGCTTTCCATTCTAGAAATCCAAAGTAATGCTGTTTTATATACTATCCCTCCTCATAGTGTAACTTTGGAATATAATATAAGGATCCAACTATGTTTACTTAATTATTTGATTGATTGTGTATTTTTTGGCTGGATGAAAATATGTATCGTGAGCAAAACAGTCAAAACAAAAACAATAAATGTGCGGTACGGTATTGTGAAAGGTAATTACGTTGACATATGAACTTTTGTTTAAGGGAAGTATTTAAGAAGGAAAACAGCAAATATATAAACTGGCCTTAAACGAACGGACACAGCACATGTGTACAGCATTGTTGCCCGGCTCAACAAAATTAACCACAGTGGCTTGATTAGCAGTGGGTGTCTTCGTCGATCTTGTTGTTGTTGTTGTTGATAAATATATATATATATTTGTTTAAGAATAAAATCATTTCCCACCTTCTCAAGTGGATATCACAAAAATCCGTTCTATACGACCTACATACCCCTATACTATATGTGTATAGATAAAGATATAATATGGGTATACCCAGAGTGAGTGAGTGAATAAGATTTAACGTCGCTTTCAACATTATTTCAGTCATATCACGACGAACCCGCCAAGTTGCGTTCCTACTGCTTCGAAGAAGAAATCTTTATATACAAAGAAGAAATCTTTGAAGCAGCATGGAACCAGACACCCTCCAGACACCCTATAAAACACTGAGGACAGCACACAAGACAGAGACAAGACGCTTACATGGTGCATTAAAGATATTACAGTGCTAGACATCACATTATCAATTCTCTACTATATCTTTATAGATAAACATATAGTGTAGAGTATGCACAAAAACCCCTCCTCTACCATATCTTTATAAAAAAAGATATATTATAGTATATACCCTTCTCTAATACATCTTTATAGATAAAGATATATCGAAATAAATAAAGATATATCGAAATAGATCGGGGGTATACCCATGCACATACCCTACTCTGTTACATCTCTATAGATAAAGATATATCTTATGGATTAAGAATACTGATCAGCGATACGGATTTGATATTTTTGGAACATCATGATGTCTTGCGGGCATCACTGAAAAATGTCTTTTTGAATTTTGTGGTAAGGCTTTATGGAATATGGAAAAGGTCTTTGGATTATGGACGCGGATATTCTTTAATGGACGATTATTCAAATATGCTAGAACACTCAACACAAATAAAAAACCCAAGACTATTTTGTTGGATGGATACCGGCCACGGCTTTATTATAAAATACACATCTCAGTAGCTAGATCCCCACGGGCAAGCTGGACGCCAACCTTACGGTGTCCGGACGACTCAGCTATACGGTATATTTAAATTACCATTGCTCCCTGTGAAATTTATTCCAGGCAAGGCCCCATCCCCATGGAATTCATAGGCGAATCATTAAAACCATTATATTAAATTGCTCCCTGTGAAATTACCAGGCAAGCTGGGCTACATGTACATAGGCGAATTTATCAATTAAACCATTACCGTGTACTCCCTGTGAAAATTCCCAGGCAAGTCCACCATCCCTATGGTCTTCATAGGTGAATTTATTAAAACCATACCTGCTTCCTGTGTAAAATACCAGGCAAGCCCAACATGCCTATGGAACACATGGGCCATGTTTCCCGTAGTTATAGTGTGCCCGCAAGGATCCAGCAGCCTCCAAAACCGTGACAAAGTGTTCTGACAATGAACCCGGAAAGGTCTGCAATACAGAACAAATACCAAACAGCCAGCAATGTTTACAATCATAAAAATAGCCCATGGGCTTCAATACCCCTCGGCTATCAGTTATTGTCTACACCCAGCAAGCATGCATTGTATAACATCATCAGTGTATTTTTAGAACTAGATAACAAAAATGTGATCTTGTAGGGTTGACTGTAGTTCAGCTTTTGCCAAGGCCGGAGGTTCTGGTAGAGCATGACCGAATTCTTAGCTCTAAATATACTCTTTTAAAAAGCTTATAATCCAATCAAGTAATTTTATCTTGGAAATATAGATCAAGGTCAGCCATCTTCAAAAAATTTCAAGTCAATTCTAATCGCATAGGGAACATGAATTTCGAGATCTTAAACTTAACATATAGAATTTGACCTTTAAAAAATAGGTCAAGGTCAGTGATATTCTTCATTAGTCTTCAGGTCCAGCCATAAGTGATATAAATTTGTACAATGTAGATATAATCTTTCATAGAATATTGTACTAAATAGAATCTGACTTGGATAAAATAGGTCAAGGATAAAATAGGTCAAGGTCAGCCATCTTCAGCATACCTATGGAGCATCACCAGATGTACACATGGTTGTAATTTGTAAAGCATAGCTATATTCATGTTAGACCATAATAAACAGTATATGACCTATAAAAAATAAGTCAAGGTCAGTCAACTGGGATAGGCTTCTAGGCCGTCACGAGTTGCATGAGTAATATGAATTTGGAGACCCCAGCTTCAATCCTTCCAAAAATATAGCAAATACTAAAATGTGACCTTGATAAAATAGGTCAAGGTCAGTCATCTTCAGTACACCTCTGGTCCTTCACCAGGTGTATACATAGTATCAATTTTGAAACCCTGGATATATTTCTTCATGTTAGACCATAATAAACCGTATATGACCTTGAAAAAATAGGTCAAGGTCAGTCAACTGGGATAGGCTTCTAGCCAATCACCAGTTACATAAGTAATATGAATTTGGAGACCCTAGCTTCAACCCTTAAAAAAATATCGCAAATACTATAATTCGACCTTGATAAAATAGGTCAAGGTCAGTCACCTTCAGTACACCTCTGGACCTTCGCCAGATGTATACATAGTATTAATTTGGAAAGCCTAGCTTTATTTCTTCATCTTATATCACAATAAACAGTATATGACCTATAAAAAATAGGTCAAGTTCAGTCAACTGGGATAGACTTCTAGTCAATCACGAGTTGCATATATAATATGAATTTGGAGACCCTAGCTTCAATTCTTCAAAAAATATAGCAAATACTAGAATTTGACCTTGATAAAATAGGTCAAGGTCAGTCATTTTTAATAGGCTTCTGACCCTTCATCCAATACATATGTGGTATCAATTCACAATGCCTGGCTATAATTCTTCTTGAGATATCGTGTTCACAAGAAAGATGGACAGACAGACAGACAGACGGACAGACGACGCTGACGACGACAATACCCTTCGGGCAAAATTTGCCCGAGGGGTAATAAATCATGCAATTATTCAGTTATTCACTAATACAACTCATATAGGCTTAGAACTCATTCTCTAAGAGTTATTCACAGGCTATAAATTTAATAGCCTCGGAGGCAAATATTATCAATTGATGAAAGTCACAATTACCTGCACAAACAGATCCATGCAATTGTAATAACCTGATAACAACAACAACAAAATACAATTCTATAACTGTCTAAAAATATCAAGTCCTCAGCAAATAACATTTAAAAATGGGGTATCCTACCTTCCTACATCAACAGCCTCATGAACACAATTTTGACACAAGGGAGGAGATACAGGGGGAAGATGGGTGGGAATTTTCTCGATTACAAATGTAGTTTGTACCGGCACAGCGTGGAGGAACAAACTAATGTTTGTGCCGTACTGGTCAATGCCTGAAGGGAGGCGGGGCTAAATGGGGGCGTGGTCGAGCCACGTGGTAGTTTTTGTGAGATGCGGGGCGCATGGTCATTCTAGAGTTTTCCTTTCAACGTGCAGCACATATTTTTTATTCAAAATATTTCCCCCATGGGGGGAGAGAATTTCTTGAGAATACCTTCAGCCTAATTTTCATGGGTATTAACCCATCCCAATGATAACGATATTATAGTAAATGACACCTATGCTTTTCCCAGAGTCTTTTCCATTACATCCGGTTGATGTTTTATCTCTGGGTTTTTAATGCCAGGTTGTCAATCATATACACCAATGTATGGTGTATTATTATAGTATATTACATGATAAGATATGATGTTATATGAGCATTGGTCTAGCATGATATCTAGCATGATAAGTCGTCTATTTGTACGAGCTGCACAACAACTGGAATAAACTCACACCTTATGTTTGTATTCATGACTTGGAAGTCATTTGCTTTATTAGGACAGGTGACAATAGGAAGGGAGAACAAACATACACTTTCAAAAAGCTTCTGCTACAAGCAACCACGATGGAGAGAGAGGCCCGGATGTTGAACTTTGCCCTTGAGTTACATGAAGATGTGATGTAAGGGGGATAACCCTGCATTCACTATGATGATCAAACTACAACCTATGGCCTAAGGGGAATAACCCCGTCCAGCATTTACCCCACCACTCGGTTCTCGCCCCTGAATAAGGCTGTTTATCATTCAGTTGATAAACATTATTATTCAAATATGCTAGAACACTCAACACAAATAAAAAACCCAAGACTATTTTGTTGGATGGATATCGGCCACGGCTTTATTATAAAATACACATCTCAGTAGCTAGATCCCCACGGGCAAGCTGGACGCCAACCTTACGGTGTCCGGACGACTCAGCTATACGGTATATTTAAATTACCATTGCTCCCTGTGAAATTTATTCCAGGCAAGGCCCCATCCCCATGGAATTCATAGGCGAATCATTAAAACCATTATATTAAATTGCTCCCTGTGAAATTACTAGGCAAGCTGGGCTACATGTACATAGGCGAATTTATCAATTAAACCATTACCGTATACTCCCTGTGAAAATTCCCAGGCAAGTCCACCATCCCTATGGTCTTCATAGGTGAATTTATTAAAACCATACCTGCTTCCTATGTAAAATACCAGGCAAGCCCAACATGCCTATGGAACACATGGGCCATGTTTCCCGTAGTTATAGTGTGCCCGCAAGGATCCAGCCACCGAGTGTGTCTATTACACACTCTCCACCCACATCATAAGGGCACCTGCACTAAATAACCCTAACTTAACATGCTTAATCAAAAACTTGTTGGTCGGTGGTGACGAATGTTTCTAAGGCACCTTGCAATGTGTTAATGAAAATATCATTTCCGATTGAGGCTAAATGTACTCCATCATAGCGATATAACCCGGTTATTTCATGAGTGATATCGCTATGCTTGATAATTCTACCACCTACTTCTCGAATTGCTGCGGCCGCTTTCCTATTCACATACTTTCTGGCTCTTTCCATTGCCCTAACATTACGTGCTCCATGCCAGTATAACCGAGGTAACAGGTTAGACCAAACAATAACACATTCTGGCAGTAATTCTCCTAAATATTGGATAATTTCCTTTACATCAGTATACACCTCAAAGCATTTACGTGAAACTAAGTCATTTGAACCAAGATGAATCACTAAGACATCTGGTTTCGAGCAATTCCTCAGATCCTCTTCTACTGCCGGTTTTAGCATAGACCACACCCAACCACCTCGCTGGGGGCCTAATAACACCCCAGCCACCAGTCAGATTTTTGGACCAGATTCGGGGCCTTCGCGCACATCGCCGGAAGTGACATCATATATAGTAAAATTATGATGGCCGAGAGGGGCCATCGCGTCTTTCATTTCTAATTTAACGCGATGGAGCGATGGAGCTATGCGATGGAACGATGGAGCTATGCGATGCGCGATGGAGCTATGCGATGGAGCGATGGAGCTATGCGATGAAAAGTCACGCTATGCGATGCGCGATGAGGCTATGCGATGGAGCTATGCGATGCGCGATGGAGCTATGCGATGAAGCGATGGAGCTATGCGATGGAGCGATGGAGCTATGCGATAAAAAGTCGCGCTATGCGATGCGCGATGAGGCTATGCGATGCGCGATGGAGCTATGCGATGGAGCGATGGAGCTATGCGATGGAGCTATGCGATGGGGCTATGCGATGGAGCTATGCGATGGAGCTATGCGATGGAGCGATGGAGCTATGCGATGGAGCGATAAAGCGATGGAGCCATGCGATGGAGCGCGATGGAGCGATGGAGCTATGCGATGGAGCGATGAAGCGATGGAGCTATGCGATGGAGCTATGCGATGGAGCGATGGTGCGATGGAGCTATGCGATGGAGCGATGGAGCGATGGAGCTATGCGATGGGGCTATGCGAAAGTCATTGCGCATGATAGGGAAACTATCTTAAATTTATTTTGGTCATGTACATGTATGCGTGTAAGACATATATGGGCTCAATTCCAGGCCTCGGCTGTAGAGATAAATATTGCATCTGAAATGGACCTCTCTCACAAAGACGTGTTGCTGGGGAAAGCAGGTACAACGGCTCTGGTTAACCACGTACTTTTAATTGTAAAATCGTACCTGTATGGTGCCAGAAGTAGAGGTACAGTCCCCAGTTTCATGGCTGTGCGCGAATCCATTTATCGGACGAAAGACTTGGAAAGTCGTTATAACGACTTAAAAAAAAAAAAAAAAAAAATAGAGGCTGATTTTTTTATTTTTTTTATTATGTCGTTATAACGACTTAATTGACCAATGAAATTGCAGAAGTCGTTATAACGACTTAATTGACCAATGAAATTGCAGTATTAAGTCGTTCTAACGACTTATTAAGTCGTTATAACGACTTAATTGGCCAATGAAATTGGAGTATTAAGTCGTTAGAACGACTTATTAAGTCGCTATAACGACTTAATCCACCAATGAAATTCCGTCTTACTTCTGCCGCTTTTATTTTGTTAACTGACAACTGCCCTCAAAACAGCGTATAGATATGCAGTATGAAGCCTGATAATGCCATTGAAGTAATAAACTTTGGATATATTGGAGATATATGTAGGCTATAGAGGTGGGAAAAGATGGGAAAAGTGACTAAAAGGCAACCACTATGCCCAAACCTGCCAATTCACATGGCTTCTCTGTGTTGGTCCGACAATATCGCCAAAATTGTTTTGCTTGCCACCCTCCATGACAGATAATTGAGGAGCTTGTAGCGTTGGCTCGGGCAGTATGGCGGCCCACTTCAAAGAATTAAAAATGGGTCAGACAT
The DNA here is from genome assembly GCA_036873755.1 of Hanleya hanleyi. Lineage (NCBI taxonomy): Eukaryota > Metazoa > Mollusca > Polyplacophora > Lepidopleurida > Hanleyidae > Hanleya > Hanleya hanleyi. Next base: position 39,953 of record JAVTVY010017611.1, read on the forward strand.
GCAGATAATTGTACTCCAAAACAGCCCAGCGAAAAAGTGTGAAATGCAGACGGATTTTACTAACACCTATTCAGGCACGGCGGAGCCGGGAGACGGGATAGGATGGGTTGACGGGCTAAACACTGGATTATAGTTTTGATGATTTTTCGCAGAGAATAACACATGCCGTAATCCTACTATCATAATGCACCACAACACAGCATTTTGCATGCGTAAATTCGACACTTTCTGGGAGAGCCGTTCATAGATTGAACAATACTGAACTTATGAAGTTTTACATCTAGTTATGAACAATGGAGATACCCATGCAATCAAAAACATGGGCGTGGGAACTGAGCTCCGGATCGAGCAGCGTTTTAAAACAAACAGAAAATTTACCGTCAAAATGCACCAGAACAAAATAAATCTAACATAATGTATGCAGATTAAATTTCACTTTTGTTTCGCATAAGCACGCATCGATATTGAAAAGTATCAGACCTTATGCCCCCATTTGACATTCTGGTAAAACACATACAAATCAGGACTAACACGTCACACGTGGAGCGCTCGTAGCCATAATGTTTGCATATTCAACATCGAAATATAGTACGCTCACAAACCACATAAATAGATGTCTGTTTAATATATCAATAGATACTCTGATTACATAATCCACATTCGTTTATTTTACATATAATTTTAAGATATTAATTCTACGAACATGCGCAATGACTTTTCATCGCATAGCTCCATCGCATAGCTCCATCGCATAGCTCCATCGCTCCATCGCTCCATCGCATAGCTCCATCGCTCCATCGCTCCATCGCATAGCTCCATCGCATAGCCCCATCGCATAGCTCCATCGCTTCATCGCTCCATCGCATAGCTCCATCGCTCCATCGCTCCATCGCATAGCTCCATCGCATAGCCCCATCGCATAGCTCCACCGCATAGCTCCATCGCTCCATCGCATAGCTCCATCGCGCATCGCATAGCTCCATTGCATAGCCTCATCGCGCATCGCATAGCGCGACTTTTTATCGCATAGCTCCATCGCATAGCTCCATCGCTTCATCGCATAGCTCCATCGCGCATCGCATAGCTCCATCGCATAGCCTCATCGCGCATCGCATAGCGCGACTTTTCATCGCATAGCTCCATCGCTCCATCGCATAGCTCCATCGCTCCATCGCGTTAAATTAGAAATGAAAGACGCGATGGCCCCTCTCGGCCATCATATAAAATAGATGTTTAACGAAAATTTTGATTACTTTTCAAGTCTGCATAATACCTCCGTTGACCTAGCGTAAAAAGAATTATCTGGAGATAATTTTCCCTGTTTATCTGGACAGAGCATATGAAAAGTAGTTCGCTCATGTGCAACACTAAAGGAGTCGTTTGGTCGGATTCAAACTGAACCGTGCGTTGGTTGGTTTCCCCTATACGTCATAGCAACGTAGTAAAGGTCAACTTCCGCTATTGGAGGCAGGGATGTTATTGGAGCCTGCGAAATGGAGCATGCGCTGTGGGGAGGTTGGATCACACCATGCCCCGCTTGCCACACCAAGTTATGTTGACCCCAAACTTCTCTAAACCTAAATTCTTCTTTGCCGGTCTGATGAGGGCTCTTCTATATGCCCAATAGACATATGAGGAACCATATATGCGGACCTCTGAAATGGAGAAGCTAAATTGCAACACCACTGATGATTGGACTTTAGCTTCAGGAAAAAACTAGTTAATATACTGAATGCGAATGTACCGAGAGAATGATCTAGACCTCCATCGACCCCAGCGCTTTATGATATCATCAGGCACACCTTGCGCGCTAGCCTGAGACGCAGCTCTTATCCGGAAGCTATGCGTTTGGTAGAGACTAGGTGACAAATTGCAAAAGCGAATTGCCTTTTTCAGAACAGCGGCAAACTGATACCGAGTTAATGGAGAGCCATCTGCATGCAAGAAGAATAGAGGACCCATATTGGGGCGCAATCGGAGGTAATTTATAATGGCTGACAGAGGGCATATTGTCTTGTCAGCTACTGAATCAATTTGTAATGTGACCGATTTGCCGGTTTGATCTGTCTTGGAAGCTCTGATGCGTATCCTTAAAGCAGGGGGCGTCGCCTGCAGGTCTACCACCACATCACCCAGGAGTAATGCCCGATCCATGACGCCATTACTAACAACTAATTCCCGTACCCGAAAGAAGCCAAAAAATGCTAGCATGTATGCTGCAGTAAACAATTTAGACTCGTATATGGTACGGCATACACTCTGCAATGCATTAGGCAACCGCTTAAGTATTTCTAACGAAATAGGTGCTCGCAAATCGCGTCTACGGTCAAGTCTTCGCATTCCCTCCAACATTTTGCGAATTATGAAATTTTGAGCAGGATCCGGCAATTCCCTGATCTTGTGGTGGTAAGAAATAGCAGACACATATGATGATACCATAGCAGGAGAATACTTTAACGAAGACAAGTAGGCAATGAAATTAGCAATATTCTTGGTGGAAAATGGCCACATAATGGGTATATTGAAATGATTACAATATTGGCTAAAGCAGGATAGAGCGGATTGATACAGCCTGTGCGTGTTGCGTGAAATAGCAGCATTAAGCAGGCGGGTCTTCTCCTTTCCTAAAGCTTCCAGACTGCTGATGAAATGGGGGTTGGTGCTACTTCCGCCAGAGGGGCCAACTCCCGAAATCTGGTCCACTGTCCACGAGAAATTGCATCCGCGATACAATTAATTTTCCCTGCCACATGAACTCCCTTCACAAGGATATTTAACTCTAAACATAAAAGCACAAATCTCCTAATCAATTTCATCACAGATTCTGATTTCGAGGTCAGTGCATTCAGGACCTGTACAACTGCCATGTTGTCACAGTGAAATAAAATTTTCTGATTTTGTAACAAATGTCCCCATGTCGTAACAGCTACCAATATTGGGAAGAGTTCAAGATATGTGATACTCCTGCTGTTCACACCATCAACAAACCAATCATCTGGCCAAGTCCCATAACCCCACTTCCCTTGGAAGTACATACCAAATCCATTTCCATAACCCCCTGCACTATCGGTGTACAGATGTAACTGATCATTTGAGAGCCAAAATTGGTTCCTGAAAGCACTCACCCCATTAAACTCACAGAAAAAAGTTAACCAAGTTTGTAAATCAAGTTTCATTTCCTTGGTCACCCTGATATGGTGATGAGGTTTCTCAATGTTACAGGTTGCATCAATCAAACGTCTAATGAATGCACGACCTGGAGCGACTGCTTTACATGCAAAATTCAAGGACCCAATAAGAGACTGAAGGTCTCTTAATTGAACTTTTTCCAAGGCCAAAATGTCTTTTATTTTTGCACATATCTGAGAAACTTTATCCACGGGAACTCTTACCACCAGGTTGATGGTATCTAATTCTAGCCCGAGAAAGCATATTACAGTGACTGATCCTTCAGTTTTTTCAGTAGCTACCGGAATTCCAAGTTCTTCACATGCTTGAAGAAAAACCTTTAAGGCGTGCTCACATTCAGTAGAGCCAGCCTTACCACAAAAAAGGTAGTCATCCAGGTAATTTAGAACAAAACTATGGCCAACTCTCTGTTTTACAACCCATTCCAAAAATGTTGCAAACTTTTGAAAAGTTGCACAAGAAATTGAACAACCCATAGGCAAATTTTTGTCCACATAAATATGCCCTTTAAACCGGAAGCCCAATTGGTCAAAATCTGCTGGGTTAACAAGTAACAAGCGGAAGGCTGATTCAATATCAGCCTTAGCTAATAATGCCCCCTTTCCTAACTTTTGCACCATCTCAACTGCCAAGTCAAACTGCGTGTATTTCACTGTGCAAATGCTGGGATCAATATGATCATTAACAGAGTTACCATAGGGATAAGACAAGTGATGGATAAGGCGATATTCACCAGGTGTCTTTTTTGGAACCAAACCAAGTGGAGAGATTCTCAAGGTAGAAAAGGGGCGACTATTATTCTACCTCGGGCAATTTCCTTAGCCAGCTTTTGCTCAACTATACCTGGATTGTCAGCAACCGATTTCAAATTATCTGCTTCAGTAGGAATTCTAGGGCCCCCATAGTGTAGAGGAAAACCAAACTGGAACCCATGACCCAGTTCCACTGCAATATCCTTTCTCGGGTAGTCACCTAATAGTCTGACAAGTGTATCCACCTTAATAGGTGTTTTTCCTAACTGATATAAACTTTCGTTGCTGCCGAAACGGACTTTGTGGGGAGCCCTTGGGGGATCGAAAGGACTGCGTTGTCTCGGAGTTGCAAACATTGGCTGCATGCAAACCCCCACATCTGGAGCACACATGCCTAAATTTACACTTTTGCCGTGCACAGCCTTTGTCATTGAAATCTCAGCATGAATAATGCGTACCTGATGGACTCTTCACAGTTTCAGAAGCAGAGGGAGAATCAGCTCCCAGGGTATGTGGAATTTGTCTGGGCACCATATACGTTAACCAAAGTTCAGAATTAATCACCGCCCAGGACCTTTCAGGCGCTTTTGCATGGCGAATTCTGAACTGCTCATCATAAACCCTCCAGCAGAAACTGCCAAATCTTTCTGCTGCAGTTCTGATAGTGTGCATATACTTGAAATACTCAGGGGCCCTGTGGGGGAATTTTTCCAACATTACACTAGCATATATTAGAAATGCTGAGGTCCACTTTTCAACAGTTTCAATACGAGCCACTGATGGCTTTGCTTTAATTTCTAAGTGACCGGTTGAGGACAAAAATACAGCTGATGAGCCCACATGCTGTATCAGCTCTCTCTCCCCCTTTAACATGAGACCCAACTCCACATATTCCCCATTCCAAATTTTTTCTTTCAATGCCTGTGGAATGTTTGCCCCCGGTGTATCGCACACACTAACAACCTGGTTTGGTACAAAACTGTCTACTGAAGGAGACAAAATATTAGATTGTATACCAACATTACTGCACTCACCAGTTGTGCCACCAACAGCAACTTTACCATGGGGCTTTGGACTGGCCGAGACTCCCTGTACGAGAGGACTATTATTTGCAGGACCGTCATTAGTAGGACCCACATCTTCCAGTTCCACGTCCTGAGCTGTCGAATCCCCTTTGCGACCCGTTTCGCCGACATCTCCGTTTCCACTGCAGCCTTCCTCTTTGCAAAGAGCTTTCTATTCCTCGGTGGATGAGCTCTAGGCATCTTTTATGTATGAAGCACAACCACGACAATCTGAAAATAGACTATCAGAAATTATTACACAATCTACTACCAGGAGAGAAAATCTAATTTTTTGCAACCATCCGTCCCAGCCAGTAAACGAACGTGCCCGAAACAAAATATATGTTTGCCTCCCTTCATAAATTTATGAACACATGTCTCAAAAAACAGCCAAATAATACTAGATTTTCTCGATTACAAATACACTTTCAAAAAGCTTCTGCTACAAGCAACCACGATGGAGAGAGAGGCCCGGATGTTGAACTTTGCCCTTGAGTTACATGAAGATGTGATGTAAGGGGGATAACCCTGCATTCACTATGATGATCAAACTACAACCTATGGCCTAAGGGGAATAACCCCGTCCAGCATTTACCCCACCACTCGGTTCTCGCCCCTGAATAAGGCTGTTTATCATTCAGTTGATAAACATTATTATATAGACGATCTTCTCGCTGTGGATAATCGCTATATAAATGACACAGTGAAGGATATATATCCACCTTCACTGAATTTGAAGGAAACTACAGAGTCCTACCGGCTCATCATATTTAGACCTATATCTCTATAAAAATGAAGCGGGCCTTCTCAAAAGAGATCCCTTTCTGGGCAGTAATATTCCAGTGGGACATGCATATGGCGTATACATATCTCGCTTAGTAGCATTTGCTAGATCCTGTGTTAAATGTGACGATTTTAATCAACGTCACAAAACCTTATTGCAGAAACTTATAAAACAGGGTTATACCAGCAAGCTCCTGCACTCAAAGTTACTCAAAAACATATCGCATGCTGATAGCAAAATACGAGCGTAGCGTGCAAGATCTATGGCGTTACGTTTCGTAATTGTGTCTAATTCCGCTTAACCTGAAGCTAGGGGCCGTATGAACCTACGTACTTCAAGATCCTCATGGTGCTCATATGAACAGACACAATCAAAGCGTGACTGAGATACATCATTCTCTAGATGACGACTTTACAACGAATATATCATATGGATTAAGAATACTGATTTGATATTTTTGGAACATCATGATGTCTTGCCGGTGTGGAGGCTAAGAATGTCCGGTGGCTACGAGTGTCCGACCCCTATCTTCTAACCCAGGTTGGAAACTTTTCTCCACATTTGAAACAAGTGTCCCTCCTTGGTTGCGATAGAAAAGGATATAGAACATTCTTATCCATCACACCGGCGTCATTGCAAACACTATTGACCGCTTCTCTCTTGCAACAAACTAGCCTATGTTTATGTATACTATGACTTTCTTTTTGTCTTCCGCCGCAACGCGGCCGGGAATTTTAAAATGGTTCTTGCTTCTATGTGTCCGTGGATGTCTGTTCAAATACTTCGCAAGCGATAATTTCCAAATGCTCTATCGGATTCCTCTGAAATTTGGCATCTGCATTCTTTGCGACAAGACGTTGGTGGGTATTGCGTTTCAGCAAGATCCGCCTGAAGGTGGCGCCACTGCCTCTTGTTCCAATCCTCTGTGCTTGTCCGTGGATGTCCGTGGATGTATGTTCAAATACTTCACAAGCGATTACTCCTAAATGCTTTGTCGGATTCCTCCGAAATTTGGCATCTGCATTCTTTGCGACAAGACGTCGGTTGGTATTGCGTTTCAGCAAGATCTGCCTATAGGTGGCGCCACTGGGTATTGTTCCAATCTTCAGTGCATGTCCGTGGATGTTTGTTCAAATCCTTCGCGAGCGATAACTTTCGAAACGATTTGTCGGATTCCTCCGAAATTTGGCAAATGCATTCCTTGCGACAAAACGTCAGTTGGTGTTGCGTTTCAGCAAAATCCGCCCGGAGTTGGCGCCACAAGAGTTCATTCCATTATTCCGTGCTGCAAGTGATATAGCTTAGAAACACTTGGTCGAATTTCTTTGAAATACCCTACCTTTCTGGGTAATAACATGAGAAACGCTCATCGGATTCTTCTCAAATTTGGCATGCATGTACCATGCCAGGAGATGTTGCTTGGGATTGCCTTTCGCTCACTTGCACTCACAGATGCCGCCACCTGGTGGCAAAATCAGAAATTTGTTTCCGGGTAATAACTTGAGAACCACCCATCGGATTCTTCTTAAATTTAGTATGAATGTACCTTGACATGAGATGTCGCTTGAGAATGCATTTCTCCGACTTGCGCCTAGAGGTGGCGCCACCTGGTGTCAAAATCTAAATTTGGTTTCCGAGCAATAACTTGAGAACCTTCGTCAGATTCTTCTCAAATTTGGTATGCAGATAACATGACACCACGATACCATGTCCCTTGGGATTGTATTTTGCCCGCTTCTGCCTACAGGTGGCGCCTCCTGATGGAAAAATTTGTTTCCGGGCAATAATTTGGGAACTGCTCATCAGATTCTTCTCAAATTTGGTATTCATATGTGACCCACCCCAAATAACACAAACACCAGTGGGCATCCAGTGCCGGCAATAACTTGAGGACCCCTCTTCAGATCCTTCTCAAAGTTCATATGCCGATACCATGCCATGAGATGTCGTTTGGGATTGCGTTTTGACTGCTTGCACCTACAGATGGTGACACCTGGTGGCAAAGTCAAAATTTGGTTTCCGGGCAATAGGTTGAGGATGCCTTCAGATTCTGGTCAAATTTAGTTTGCAGATAATATGCCATGAGATGTCGCTTGGGGTTGCATTTTGGTTACATAGTTTTCGTGCTACACCGTGAGGAAAATATATTACAGCAGCAATCAACATTCAGTCAGCCTTTCTGAGTTGATCTCAAAACCTGGGGAGGCGGAAAGACCTTTCTGCTTCTTACGCCTGTGAAGTAGCTGTTGCCACCCTCATGTATATCCCCTGAGACCGAGAACGCTTATAAATATTGCTGCCATTTTGGCGGGGGACCTAGCATCCTCTGGCTGCTTGTTAAATTTTGTGCTAATACTGTTATATGGAATATGAAGAAGGTCTTTGGATTATTTACGCAGATATTTTTTAATGGACGACGGCTGAATTATGAATGACGGACCAGACGTAATTTATAGATAAAGATCTAATACAGGGGTATACTCACATACCCTCCTCTACTACATCTTTATAGATAAAGATATACCTTTATAGATGAGGGCTATACTCACATAGCCCTCCTCTATACTACATCTTTATAGATAAAGGGAGGCAGGGAGGGAATTTGGCTTAATGTCACACTCAAGTTTGTTTCACTCATATGGTGACAGTCAGTTTGGTTGGTGGAGGAAGCCGGAGTACCCGGAGAGAACCACCGCCCTTCGGCAAGTAACTGACAAACTTTCACACATGGACCAGCTGGGCTCGAACCCGTACCGGTTCAGCGGTGTGAGGCTAGTGGTCACCAGCGAAGCGCCTTAGACCACTCGGCCACCGAGGGCCCGTATTATAGATAAAGATATATAGTATAGAGGTATACCCACATACCCTCCTCTAATTTATCTTTATAGATAAAGTTAGAGTATAGGGTTATACCTACATACCCCTCCTCTACTGGATGTTTATAGATAAAGATATAATAGGTGTATAACCATCTTCACAAATAAAGATATAATAGGTGTATAACCAAATACCGCTCCTCTACTATATCTTTAAGATAAAGATATAATCTTTACAGATAAATATAGTAGAGAATGGGTAGGCCCATATGTAGATCGGTGTACGTCATGCAGAACGCATTCTTTATGATATCCACTTTCATCGTGGTGTATGAAAAGGTGGAAAATAATTGTATTCTTTAAAAAAAAAAATATATAAACAAATAAAATAATAAAAAATAAAATAACAACAACAACTTCGACGAAGACTGTGAAATGACCATGTTTCACTTGAAAAAACGAAATTACAGGTCGTGTTCTTTTCTTTATTAATAGAAATAAAGCGACATTTGAATGAATTAATTTGATACACACAAGCGGTTTCCAGCTCGCAATTCCATTAATATTTGCACAATGTATGTACGGATTGTTCTGTTTTCAGGTAAAAAAAAGTCGGCAGCTGCGGCTGAGTGTTTACTGAAGTGGCAGTATACAGTTCTCTCCACGCTAACTGACTCCAGCGTCACCTGTGAACCCGAGCCGGCTGGAGTGGAGCGAACAAAGGATAACTCCTACCTGACACAGAACAAAAGGTCACGCTTCATCGTCAGAAAATCGCGATGATATCCAATATCCCACACCATACATATTTTTTTGTTCGGTTCTCAAGCAGTGTAGCTTACCCGCACAATTTACATCTGTGGCGCGTGTGCTTGTTAAAAACCACTTGGCCCAATCTCTCACCCCCGTCTTTAGCAAACACGTCTCGGAGTTCAGTATTCTTAATTCTCCCATTCAACGAGGTCTTGTATTTATCATTTAATTTCTTGCTTTTGACATACTGTGGCACTTTGAGGTCACACGCCAGTAGATTGCTAACCGGTGCATTTTTTATCATTTCTTAATCTTTCTATCTCAATTGGCGGTGTTGCTTTCGACAGTTCGTATCCTTTGTCTTGGCTTAGACGCTTTCAGTGCATTCCAACATCACGTCGACAAAACAAAAACCCATACGCACGCGCACGTATTCAATTGTACGTCACTTTAATTCTCATTTGATGAACGAAATGAATAGATGAGTTAATATCTAAACGAAAAAAATAAGAAAATTATCAATATTAATATACAGCAATCATTGCTTTGTGAAAAAACCAGCTTCAAGATAATCGTCCGTCTGGACCTAAGGCAGACGTAAACTAATTGTTTATTAATCGCATACATACATGTATTCTGGAGAAAGAAAGGAATAAAACGCTACCGATATGTATAGTATAGAGTATAGGCATATATACCCGGTGTATATACTACATACCGATATAGCGTTTTATTTCTTTATTTAGTTAGAATATGTGATCAATAAATCATTAGTTTGCGAGTGCCTTGGGTCTGGACAGTCAAGTGAGTATATTTTCTCAATACAGGGAGGATGGATTTATAGCTTTATTTTCTTTGTCAATCGAGTGATTTCCTAAAGAAAGCATCTCGACCGTCGATAAATTACAGCTTTGGTGAACACGGTTAATTACACACTAAACAAAAGTGTTCCATCTTAAAACACCAAAAGGTGTTCTAATATAACAGTTTTTGGACACACTGGTCTTCGAATTGCAATGGCACTCAACACCAGACAATTTAATTAAAATTAAATCCTGTCTGCTCTCCCTTTGGATATGTCGCTTGTAGGATGTAACCGGCTTGCAGTAACGCGAGTGTCAACCAATCCCGAGAACTCTTCATCGTGGTTTGAAGGGACCACAATGGTAGGGGCCTCTTGGATGTCTCAGCCGAATCAGACGCCACGTTGGCGGGGTATCTTCCAAATGTTGCCGCGCTCCCGCCAGTTTGGCGTCATAATGTGGAGCAGAAATATGGACTGGTCCTTGGCATAAAGCTTGCGTTAAAGCGGAGAAGATGACCCTATCTCCCCTCCCCGACTGCAAGTAAAGTATAGTTAAAATGCGACCGTGATGTCATAAGACTAATTAATATTCATGACCTGGGCGCTCTGAACACCAAATTCAATTGAAACCAGTAAGATCCTACATAGCGACATATACGATTGGGGAGCATTGATAGGAGATTAATTTATTAAGATTGAACACTAGAACACCTATATTGAAAACCCATATCCAAGAACAAATTCGTATATTTATAGAACAGCAGTGTTAAATTTGGGAGCATCTATGTATACAAGTTAAGAACACAAAAAGGACGCTTCCGGCGTTCGAGAATTTTAGTTGAACGAAATTGGGTGTGATACAGATTGCAAATGTACTTACAGTTAATTAATTTCTCCGACCATGACTACGATGTTCCCGTTGGTGGAGATGTGCTTGATTTGATTTGATGTTCATGATGTAACAACAACCAATCATTTGGTAAAAGATATAACGCTGTTTTATTCTGTCTTTATATATAATCATATAGTTGGAGGTGTCATGTTTTTGACAAGCCAATTTCCTGGAAAAATACAATGGAAAACTATATAAGTAAATGTAATTTTGCCTTCACAAACCTGTCAGAAAGAAGTGGGATTTTTCCGGATAAATGTTGCATTTTTACTTGAATATATAGACGTATCTATGGCTTCAATTCTCGTTTCTATACTACATGTATTGCTTATGCCTTCAATAATTTGGTGATCTGATTTGTTAGCAATAAGCCGTTAAAAAATCTAATCGTTATTTTATTTCATCCTGGTACTAATGAAGCTCCAAATGATTTTCGTTTATTTTCAGATTCTTGTTCACAGGGCGATCAAGAAATAGCCAAATGACGCATGTTTTCGGAAGATGTTCGTCATACACGTAGAAGTGTGGGAGTGCTCTGTATTCAGCGGGAAGCGAAACCCACTGTTTTATCGATTTTGGCCAACATTAAATAAAACTCTTTGGCAATAAGGTCCTCTTCGGCCTTTTATAACTGACAGCATTTTCGGTTCAGAATAATAAAACTCGCGGGATCGGCGGGATAATTGACCCATACGTTATACAATCCAACAACGCCTACGGTAGTAGAGTTGAGAAATTACATCAGAATGGTGAATTATCCACATGTATGCATGTACATAAATGAAAAATATGGAACGAAAGGACAGACTGAATGAAAAGATATGAGAAGGATAACAACAGCTTGGGCATGAACTGAAATAACCGGTATAATTATAGCATGTTACTTAAGATTTATGAGGGTACATACGTTGCACTACGTTTGTGTATCGAACTGTAAGGCACTCTATAATGGTTTATAGGCATAAATTCTAGAGAAATAAAGAATTAAAACACTACCGGTCTATGTATATACACCGTATATATATATGCCCTATATAGTATTCCATTATACTATATAGGATATAAGCATATATATCTGATGTATACTATACCGTTAGTGTTATTTATTTATTTTTTTCTTCATTTCCCCATGCGATTAATAAACAACAGGTATGTATATATACTCCTTATTACAACGCATATAAGGGAAGTGGGAAGAGGTGCCGACATACTGACAGAGCCACATGACTTCACAGTATAGTCTTCTGGTTAACATATTCTAAAGCACATACCAAGAATCTAACGATTCGTGATGTGTTGTATCTTAGGTACGCTTTTATTGTACCTGTTCATGTGGCAACTTGGATGACATCACCACACGGCCCCTAGCACCGGCATAAGCGGTATTAAATACAAATCTAGAGAGCTGTGATGGAAATGCTCTGACAACTGGTATATTGGTAACTGGTGAGCTGTGTCGCTGTGACAACTCATACACTGGGAGTTGGTGAGCTGTATCGCCGTCAGATGAAAATGACGGCATTTAACACAAAAGACTAGTCTGTAAGGCCCGATGTCGACCCAGCATCGACAGAACGAGCCATGGCTGAGATGATGTAAAATACAGGACTCCAGTTGATGTTGATCGTATAAAGAAAGTATATACACTGTCAGAAATGTGTGCATATCCTGAACACTGAAATGTACACTGGTTTGTAACACCTTTCGAACATTTAAAAGTGTTCATGTTCGGAAACTAGTATGAAAAGAGATTTATTTAAAATATGTCCCTGAAGTGTTATCAAGCTCATCAACTTGATCGTCTTCAATAAAAACAACGAAAATAGGTTGTCCACAACATCGCCCGGTGTTGAATATTGGAACTCTGAACAAAGTAGTGTTCATTCTGGAATGTGTACTTTTGCACACTTTTACGCATAATTGAACACTTTTACATGTTCATGCGGGCGCTAGTGTTCCAAAAGTGTTACAGAATATGTGTTCATTTCTGAACATTGATGTTCAAACATGGTGATCCGTTTTGAATACGCGTGTTCCTCTAGTGTACGGATATGAACATAAGTGTTAAGTTTTTAACACGAAATGGTGTTCTGATTTGGACGTCGATATGCACGTGTGTGTTCAGTACCGTCCAACACCATATTGCGATTGCTGCGATAATTAGCGCGTGGAATTTTTGGTACTTTTGCTTTCATTATTGTTCAAAATGGACCAGTTGATGAATTCCACAACATTTTTTCAACGTATTCCAGCAGCCGCTAAAATTAGTCAGAGATGAACGCTTTTACGCGTTCGATAAGTTTTAAAATCTGTTTGCTGACAGTGTACGCGTCTTTAAAACAAGCAGAAATAGCCACGAACAGTCTCAATAAATAGAGTCACAAATACTGATACTAAATTCGACATAAACGAAAACTTAATAGTAAGATTATACAAACGAAACTTGATTTACAGAAATGTTTCATTCAATCGACCGGTCGAGTTGTCTATTCTCCAAGATTCTTCGACCTTCTCTAAGATTCTAGGAGATTCCATTTGATACCACCTTTATATATATATAATATAACCATCCAGACTGAAGCATATCAGTTAAAAAGCAACATGCATGTACTATGTTGTATTGGATTGAATTGAATTGAATTGAGTTTATTCACCAGTATAAAGTAACATATATGAATACAAATGTATTCAATCTAGGTATGGTAAATCAGGGGAATATTCCGTGATATTATCTGAGGTTACTGGCGGCCCTCGGTGGCCGAGTGGTCTAAGACGCTTCGCTGGTGACCGCTAGCCTCACACCGCTGAACCGGCTCGGGTTCGAGCCCAGCTGGTCCATGTGCGGAAGTTTGTCAGTTACTTGACGACGGGCGGTGGTTCTCTCCGGGTGCTCCGGCTTCCTCCGCCAACCAAACTGACTGTCACCATATGAGTGGAACATCCTTGAGTGTGATATAGAGACAAATGTTTTATAGACCGGAGTGAACCGATATTCACCGCGGCCGAGGTGAATATTGACTCACTCTGGTCCATAAAACATCGTATTTAACGAATTGGAATCACATAATTGTTTTATTATATGAAACAATCGAAACTTACGTTGAATGTACATATTTATGAAAGAATAATGATTATTCTGAAGATTTTTATTAAGAATATCATTAAGGATATCTTTAAATCGAGTCTGATCAGATCATGCATGTTGAAAACTACCGTCAGCTAAACAATATCATCTTCACAAGTCCAGGTAAATTCTAATTCCCCGGTGAGAATAAGAACTCGAATTAGTTCTGGAGTCGTTGCCTCTATAAAACAATGTCGTACATTCCATCCCCCGCGCGTGTTTTGATTTAGCATGTCGGTATCCCAATCCTGCGGTTTTTGCTTTGACTTCCGATATCGATTTCAGTCCAACATCAAAGTAGTTTGGCCCACGATGAAATTCAACCCTGTCACATTTTATACCTCACAGCGGATTGGCGTAATCAGCTAGCTTAGCACGTTCACTGATTGGTTTGATTTAGATGAAACCCCTTGATCTATTTATATTCAGAACTGCTACTAACCAAGCCAGTGTATCGTTCCTAACAGATCGATCTATACACTGGCTCGCGAGGATGCACAACAGGTGCTTGAACTAACGTCAGTCGCGTGATAGCGGTAGCAACTACTGATGACACAATTGTCGCAGTTACGACAATTGTCTTTGGCATTAGACGGGTCGCCAGGCGACTCTGTCACTCAAAACAATGGTAGAGAGCATGTTGACGCTTATTGTCGCAACTGGGAACAAGTAATTATTTATGGCAAAACTATATCACACATGATGTATGACTAAATCTTTGATACATTTGCAATAGCTACCACTAATGACAATTGTCGTAATGGGGATCGCCAGCCACACTATAGGCGGCGCTAGTGCTCCTAGAAGACGTAGCGTCATAAAACGAACAATTATAACGTCGTTACATTATGACGTTGCCTTTATTGTGACGTCCAGAAAAACGACATAGGCATGCGCCATTTACCTTACCTGGCGTCAGTTCGGGCTGGGGAACCCCATTGGTCGACCCTGCATGCAAACGCCAAGTAATGTCGCAATTGCGATAGCGGTTGCCTGCTAATGACGCAATTACGACATTAGCTGGCGACCTGACAACTGCTAATGACACAATTGTCGCAATTAGTTGTTACATAGCTGGCCGGTAAGTATATCATTCTTTGAGATACCAGGTGCCGTTCAATGGGCCAATCAAATGGAGTACTCACTGCTAGGCATATTATAACGGTTATGATTCATCTACAACTACCGATGGCCGTATCCGATTGGTTGGACTTGAGAACCCATACCAATCACTCATTTTCACCGGATGCAAATCGTATACCACCGACGGTGAGATACGAGGTATACGATCGAAGGCAGGCTGAGATAGCAACTGCCCATTGCATCTGTCTGTCTGATATTCTAATGATGAATTTCGAAATTGATATTCCGATATTCTCTAGGCCCTTAACCACGTCAGTTAAGAATGATAGATATCCCTGTATATACGACATACTAATGCCATTCATGTTGAAATGTCATACTTTTATAAGTATACATCTGCGCTAACCTATAGTCAAGTTAAATCTAGACAGAGATTAGGCGTGGCCTGCAAGTTTGCACCAGTAAAGTGGGTGGCATCTATTCCCATCTTCGCATATCCGCTAGTCGGACACTACGGTCGGCCAGAACGTTAGTGTGATATTTAACTTGAAACGTGAAAATGTCCAGAGGTGTCTTACATCTGGATATCGACAGTCGATCCATATGTCAATCAATAGCCAACTTGCTTAAACTTTGTTATGACAACTGACATCACCCACGCCGACATCAAAGCTTTTTCCTCTCGGTGTTCACCCACACCGATTTAAATTGTCAGTTTCTGTAAAGGCGGCACAAGGAAATCTTGTCTGACGAACTTCTGATTGGCTGAAACTTCGTACTCGGACAATGTGAATGACCAACCTGTAACCATCTGGGTCATCTATACGCGGTAAGACTGACCCTGGGATCGTGTGTATCCATTTTTCAGCCTACTTTCGGCAACCGCAAGAGGGAGTTTCCAGAAATCAATACCACGTGACTTCGTCAGCCAATCAGCTAAAGTCTACAAACCCCCAACGTAACCCGCCATTTTCGGTCATGTGATGTCCTACTTGTTCAAAATTACAATCTACCACACCTCTTGAATGATACGAAAGTTATTCATACCTATATATTTTGTAAGCCCAGGCAATATCTCTTTCCGAAGTGGTATGAAAACCTGTAATTTATCAGATTTCTTGAGTCTGTTCTCCGCCGGATGAAGGCCGAACAGAATACGGTAAAGTATCGGATATCGCTCCGCGATAATGGAGACACGCGATTCGCAAGCCATCTTATGGATGGCGAAGTGTACGCAAATGTGCGAATGACATGGAGATGGTCCCAGGAGAATTTTTCAGTTGTTACATCCGCAATTCCTCTGAACGGCATTCAGTTTATATAATATATAGACACATATTTTCCCGATAAGAGAAATGACTGTGTCGAAACATATAAGAGATAACACGCAGGATGTGGTTGATACAAGGACAGAAATTTCAGTAAATTCTGAGAACCCATATCAGTATCGGATAAATGAACAATTTCCTGTAAAAGCATGTTCTTTCGCCGCAGGAATTCCTTGCGGATGTTACTTATAATACATTTCAGATCTAGTTGTTTTTAAACATGTTCACGCTGGATTAAAAAATCCTTATCAACAAGTTTCATCATAGCGAATTAACAACGTTTTATAATATCTGTACTATCCTTACTAGCGCTAAAATGAAATAGAAGCACGTGAATAACTATTAACCCTATCTGGTCTGGGATTTTGCTTATTTGTGACCTGTCCAGGCCTTGGGTGGGGGGCAGGGAGGCATCTCGGTCCCCGTAAATATTTTTCTTATGCCTTGAGCTAGGGACTGAAGTTAACACATTATACTCTTGAATCAAGCTCTACCAGAAAGAAAATACAAGAGGGTCATGCACGAATAGCATTTTTCTCACTTTTCCTCGCAGGAAAGCAGGAATTCTGAAGAAAAATGATGAAAACTCCATTTATCTGGTACCTCACATGGCCGCCATTTTGAATTTAGCCATGATCCTCTGTCGGAGGTTATGTAAATAGGCGCAAAATGATCCCAATATACTACAAAATCACAGAGTGTCGGCTCTCAATTTTTCTGCCGTTCTGGAGATAAGAGTAGATTGTTTGGTATTATGCCCCATGGTAGGTTTGAGGTTTTACTTACCACCTGAGGGCAAAAAAAAATACGATTTTTAAAAAGCATTTCTTAAGTAGGGCCTACTATATGGATTCTTTCTCCTGGTGAGATTATTTTGGTGATTAAATAATAAGTGAAAGGAGATGGTACGAGAAGGCGGGATTTTGGCCTATACGTGGTGCGGTTGAAATCGAAAAAATAAAATGTCCTCAAAATAATTGTGTTTTAATGTAACGACAAGAGAAAATATATGTACATAATATGTAAAAGTTCTAGCTCGATTGCGTTATCATTGTAGTCATGACTTGAAATTGAAATCCGCAGCATGTGGTATTTCGTGGAAAAAGGGTCTAAATCGAGTCATTTAAACACACATTTAGACACGAAGGTTTTCCAGCAGTGGGTAAATAATACCATCGCACATCACCAGGTCCAATGGCGTTTTGGTCCAAGGGGTCCTTCATGTTTACATGTGCATTTAAATGACTCGAACTGACCCATTTTTCACGAAATAGCACATGCTGCGGATTTCAGTTTCATGTCATAACAATAATCATGAAGCAATCGAGCTAGAACTTTCACATACTGTGTACATATATTTTCTCTTAAAACATAATCATTTGAGGACATTTTATTTTTTCGATTTCAACCGCACCACGTATAGGCTAAAATACCGCCTTATCGTACCATCTCCTTTTAGCCTTCACAGAAGTTTCAGCGGCAAATTTTCGCCCGATTGAGTGGAGACCGAAGCATCGTTATTTTGTTTAAGGTTAATGTAATCAATTAAATGAAAATTTCTCGAAATTCTCAAAAAATAAACGCGTTTGAAAATGAAGGCTCTTTTTATGTGAAGATCATGCATTCAAATCCGTCTGTTTAGCAATAATCCTTGGACAATGCTACCTTGCCCCGATGGCGGTGACAGGTACACTGGCACGTGGATCACCGCGTGACCTCCGATTCATTCTCATGATATTTCTCTTATCCCCTATTTCTCCTATCCCTTCTCCTTTAACCTGGGGGGTTACTATTGATAACTGGTGTAAATATGGCAATATGAATGAAATATTCCTATTATGCCAAGATAGGGCCAATAAGCTTACATTTATGGTAATTTTGGCACCTTCAGGTCGAAAATAGCGCGATTATCATCGATTTAAAATATTTTCTGGGTTAAAGATATAGCAAAGCGCCCCGATTAACGAAACGGAGCTCATGCGGCCAGCCACCTGGCGGTGCACCGCCCGCTGCCATCGAGGCAAGACAGCGGTATCCAGGGATTAACTTGAATTATAGTGTAAATGCCCCGTTGAAACAAGTTCATACCCATCGTTCTCACAGCCAATATATTCACATTATTTGAAGTCCTGGAGAAAAAAGTTTTCCACAAATATGTATGTAATATTGATCACGTATTGGCGTGGGGGTCGTGGGCTATATTTTAGATGGGAGGCGTGGGCAGGGAGGGGGTGGGGAGGGAGGTGCAAGTGGTTAACTCGCTTGGCATGTGTTATCCACTCAATAGCGATTTACTCACAGCTATAAACAATAGCGGATTATTAGTTCCTCGACTATCTTGGTATGCTATATTTTTAGTCAGTTAATCGTAATTAGTCAGTAAATCGCAATTATAGCATTGCTCCGATATGGTGTATTTATATACACGAAACCGTTTGTCGGGTTCCATTCAAGGAAGCTCCATCACACTCGTCTTGGAAATATCGATTTTCGTGCAGTACTGACTATATATAGAACAACCGCCTAGCGATAATTTGGTATCTATATTTATGCGTTTCGTATAATAGCTGGAATTCACCCTTTTCCTCGTCGAGTCCTTGAAGCTGACAATTGTCATAGTTTGGATTGTCATATGAGAGCGTCTGAGAATAAAGACTCAGACCATGATTTGGAAATGTCGATTTGAGATTTCGACATAGTATTTCAAAGGACATGTGTGATGTTTATCTGGGAAAATAAGGACGATCGACAGTTGCATAAAAAACAAAAATTTATGGTTCATCAAAATGTGCTCTCTGGCATACTTTGGTAATTTTGGGGCATATATAGGGAGAATTTTCTGTTGTAACAAAAATATGACACCTCAAACCAAAAGAAAATTTTCGCACAAGGTACTAGTATCAGGAAATGTGATAATTTGAAAGTATCGAGTTTGATTTTGGGTTGATGTGTTATATATCTTTTTAACGAGAAAAGAATCTTCTATAAATGCCTCAGAATTAGCACATTTTGATGAATCATAAAGTCATTTTTATTCAGCTGACCATCGTACTTTTTTCCAGACTTATAGAAAAATATGGTTTTGTTGGTTTCGGATTGAACACAAAATCATCTATATTACGGTGACAAAAGAGTTTTCCCCATCAAAAACATCAAACATCCTTTCCGGACATCGAATTTCGACTTCCTTTTAGTGTTTGTATTTCCAGACATCACTTCTCATTGTATCAACCATACCTCTAGATTTGAATTCATTCATCTATACAGCCTTACTTCATTTATCTGGTGCGAAAAGTTAGCCGGACAAAAAACCAAGATGGCTGCGTGGGGTTTTTTTCCAGTCTAACAGAAAAATATGATTTTGTTGGTTTTGGATTGAACACAAAATTATCTTTATTACCGTTACCGACACAGGAGTTTTCCCCTTGTAAACATCGCATATCCTTTCCGGATATCGAAATTCGACTTCCTTTTAGTGTTTGTATCTCCATCACTTCTCATTTTATCAACCCTACCTCTAGATTTGAATTCATTTCATCTATAGCCTTACTTCATTTATCAAGTGCGAAAAGTTAGCCTGACGAAAATCCAACTTGGATGCGTCGCGGCCATATTGGTAATCTGATGGAGCTGAAAAGCACAGAAAATCATTATATGTATCGGCCCACCCCCCAAAATGAACGATTTTCCATGCTGAATACGTGTGGAATAAGGTTTCCATATTGATGAACTAGTTTTGTCTTTGTTCCCGTGAATAGGAGAACTTGCTCTTGATGATGGAAAATAGAGAGGGGCTTGTTTGCACCAGCTGCATGGTTATTTTACGATTCGTCCGACATATAGGAGTTAATAAATTAATTTCTTTCAAACTAATATTCTGGAAGCATACTACTTACCGGAAGCATATTTTCGTACCTCCCACCTAAAAGAGCGACAGTTATTAAGGGGAAATCATATCTTTTCGGAAAAGTACAACAGAACGGTCGTTGATTCACTGTATAGCGGTTTATAATGCCCGAAATGTTTCAAAATAAGAAAAGTAATTAAAAATGACAGAGTAGCCTTCGTGGCGAAATAAAATATCCCAAACCCTCGAACAAAGTAATTTGTGTAGGACAGAGACTAACAACTTGATTCGATGAAAGTTTGTTTGTCAAATGAGAAAATGAACGAGACTCAAATCAACAAATTATGTTATACATTAATTATTAAAATAACGTACGATAGAAATTGATACAGTTATCATGTGTGTGTTTCCCAAAGTTTATTTTATCTTTGGTTATAGAAAGTGAGAAATCTTCGATGCAGGGATAAAAGTTGGATTCCTTTATACAGTTAAGTCTCGAGTCATATTTTTTTTTTACTTCATATATAGTTGTCTCGAGTCATTCATTTTAGTCTATGTATGGTCCATGGTTTATTGGGGCGGGGTATATCTTGACACATATATCTCGATACATCTTGACACGGCCTATATTTATGTACAGTTATATTCAAACAGGAAGAGGACAAAGTAGACAGAAATTAACTAGAACATATTAATATTCACCTGCAATTCTCACATACTCTGTGCCGACAGGAGCCATGTGACCAACACGTGTATACGTTCATGCCATGTAGTTTTATCGTCACGTGATGACGTGTCACTGAACAGGAGATTTGGGTAAACACGCTGACAAAGCCGCGCCATGTAGGCCTATAAGTGACAAAGAAACAGCCAGGAATTGCTCAATCCGATTCGTAGATTTAGGGCTATTTTCGTATAGGAAATCATGAGTTGAGTCATGACTATAGATTGAAGGTAATACACTGTCACGGAAGGTTTCCATTTTGCACTATATAGGCCCCTATACTCGGAATCGTGATATTCATCACAAAGCAACACCCATGCACTTATCAACAAATAAAATCACAAATCCACTTCCGATTTCGATTAAACAGGTGAAAATCTGTAAGTACACTTAATCTATAAGTATCAGTTATTTTCGTTTTCGACCGAATGCATATAGCATTGTCGTTCACGGCTGACTATTTCATTTCACACCTGAAAAGGCCGATTTTGCGGAAGCTCAGCTCATGTCCACTAAATTGAGTGATAATTTATAGTCTCAAACGACGCTAAATGTTTCTCCACGTTTCCCATGCATGATACTTATGATAAATACACACATAGATAGCTCACACATTTTATTCCAATATATAATTGTAATCCAGCGAATGCCGCTTATATAACAAATCTACCTTATCAGTCGTGCATGGGGTTAAAAAATATATATATATCATTGGTATATGTTGAATAGTTCTAATGAAATATCATTTTAAAAACAGGTAGATATATAAGCATTTCAGCAACACAGTCTCAAAATGAAAGTGTTGTGTGTAGTGACAACATGGAGTGACAACATTTTGTAAAGTAGTATATTCGTAACACTCTAAGAAAGTTTTGAGAAAAAAATGTTATATCCAACATTATTACGCTGCATCAGGAGCGATACAACACTTTACAAGAGTTAAATTCTTCATTGTAAAGTGTGGTATTGCTCCTAATAATGTTAGATATAACACTTTTTTTCAACACTTTATATAATCTTGTCACTCCTCACACATTTATAATGTTAAATACAACACTTTCATTTTAAGAGTGTGTATAATTTGTCATACATATAAGTTTGTGACATTAAGTTTGTGTGGATATATATAGACAAATTCTAGGGGGAATTGAATTCAAATGCCGAAATGGTTTCATATCCAGGTGAACCTTTAAAAAAAAAGTTAGAATCCTTCCAAACAAATCCTCGATATCCCGTTGGAAGTTTTGGTAATCACCTTTCGATTCAGACGCGCGCAAAAAATGGAATACGGTTTGACTTGAGTAAATAGTTTTAAGTGAAGTGGATTCTCCTATCTTAGAAGAAATCGATTTCAACCTCCGAACCATGACTATCCCATATACCATGATGCGCAAATTGTTCTTTCTTGTTTGCATTTATGTAGAATTTATCTTTCAAAGAGACTCTCAAAGAGGCGATTGGTATTTCGACCCGCATCATTTTGAGATACATTGTAGAATTTCCTCAAATTAATTCCCCGCAAAGTTTGTCGGCTGACACGCCAATGTTGTTTTCGTTCTTGCATGTATCGTCCTTATCATTGGCGCAACGTCAGATGGGTCCAATAGTAGAGGCTATAAGGTACAGGTTGTCTACTGAATGCTGGATAATTCGGCTTTCCGTTTCCTAAAACTGAGAGTGAAAGATGGAAAACGCCCGTATTCCAGCTCACATCTCGCAAAATATAAAGCAGAAAGATGGAAAGCTCGACACCGCTCCTGTATTCATATAATTTTAGCTGATTTCACCTAGGAAAATAGAGAAATTGTAAAGCTCAAATTCGCTTCCATATTTTGCATTTCCAAATAGATGAATGTCAAATAGGAATACGATAGCGACACTTGTCGAAATTAACCGTATTTCACCAAATCTGCAAAGATATGTACGTCTCATTGAAATTAACCATGTTCTCCCCGAAAAACCCTTTAACCGTACCACCAAAGTAAAACTGAACCGCATGTCGTTAAATGCAATTGCTGAAATTGGAAGAAACGAGACAAATAACAGTATATATGCCTCTGGTATACCTATTTCATAATTTCATTTTGGAAAGCTGGAATATACGGGAGCGATGTAGAGCTTTCCAGTTTTTCTACTTTCAGTTTTGTGACATGGAAAGCTCGAATACGGCAGCGATGTAGAGTTTTTCTACATTCAAATTTGCGAGATGGAAAGCTGAATTGTCAATTGTTACAGGGACCATATGCGCCATATGTTTAATATTTACCTGGTGGTTTTTCACGTGGTCCTTATGTAAGAAGAATAATTATATTATTTATCTTCAGCAACTGCTTTTTGTTAATTAAAGCACTATGGTACATTTATCTATTTTTTCAGTCCTGGATTCAAACTGAGAAGGCCTACAATGTTTAAACGGACATTGAAATCGCCTTCAGCGAATTTGCCTCGGCTTAATTCACAGTTTAAGTGAAATTTAATTTGACGATAGTCACAGATGAAAAAGTAAGGACAATTGCTCTAGTTTCTAAGAACTGTCGAGTCTACGCGGAAAACAAGATACCGGGCAGTATCAATTGGCCAATAGCGATAAAGAAATTGAACAATTGATTCTGTGGCATAGTGTTCTGTTATATTCCAGTTCCTTTTACAGTTGGGCTCCCTCTTCGGAGAGATATACTTATTATTCTGACCGCAATGACCCCAGAAGACATGGTTAGCCGAACACAAAATTCAGCCTGGAGCGACCAAGCATCGCATAACTTCGGAGCAAAAATCGCTGTTTTGTATGCGTAGTAAACACACAACGCGTATCCACGCCGGCTCGTGTCAGAGTCGTGACGTCACGAGCGGGCTATTTATCGACTATTGAATGTGTTGACACAGCAGTAGTCCAATGCGATCGCTTTAACACGGCTGTTGGCTCTATCGCTCTGTACCCGCTCTTGGTTGGACTTGTTTACTTGTGTGGAACTCATTTTACGGATCTTAAACTGAAGCGAGGAACAAGGAAGCGAAGTTGAACTGTACAGATCGTGCTGGGTTAACCAGACACATCAAATATCACAATTTCATTATGGATGTACCTGTCCAAGACGGAAGGATTTTTACCGCTGATTATATCCAAAAACGAAGATACCGCAAGGTAAGGCTAATATAAAACTTCAAAGATTATGATAAAGTCCATCGAGATTTTTAATTTGATATCGATAAATTTGATACTATAACTTCTACTCATTTTATTTAAAACATAATATTTCCGTCAATAGATATACGAATGGAAGCAACAGTATATAGTTTGCCACACTTTTAACACGTGTACCAAACAGTCGTTATATTGATCGAACCGGCTGTGTGTTTCTCACCACGACGACTGTGTTGTGTTACTGCGATGTATCGAGCGATGGGTCTACGATGACGCACGTGTCAATAAAGCCTCGCTAGTCCTATACTACACGGAAAGGTCAATCTGACATTAAGCGTTTATAACGTCGCATTTTATTATATATACTATTCATAATGAAATTAAAATTAAATTTAATATTTATTTCACAGGGTCAGGTTGAATACCTCGTCAAATGGAAAGGATGGTCAGTGAAGTAAGTTAAGATTATCTGCTTATGATTATTTCCCAATAAAAGGGAATTTGTACCAGTGGGGGTATGATTGTCCTTTGACATTACGCCTCCCGTTGATTTACAAGTCATTACTGTAGGCCTGTATAGTTGTCACTCGCTGTACTCATAATTTATTGTGTTGAAATCCCACACATGTGGAAATAACTTGAGTCATACCGACTTATCGATCAATAATCGTACATGCTGATATATATATATATATGTATGACTGCAGATTGTGAAACCCTGCTCTCCTCACGTGACCACCTCTCCTGAGAAATGTGATATTTCATCATAATTTGACTCACTCTCCCTATTACGTCTAATGACCGTGCACTAAACTGCGCAATTCGAGTTTTTTTGCAAAACGTGTAGCGCTGTAAGCTTTACTTATATTGATATATGAATTTCAAGATTTGGAAGAATCCATGAATTTCTGTTTCATTTGGGAAATGTTATTGTCGTAGTTGGGGTAGTCGTTTCGGTTTCCAGTTCCCTTCTTATATTTTATACGGCGAAACACATATGTTTCAAGTCCCATCGTAGGCCTATATAAATTGATCATATGCCTGCATACCTGTGTTAAATCTTATACCTTGTACACGTATCAAACACACGTGGTGTAAAATGTAAACATGTTGACTGCTAACGCGGAAATTGGTATATTAACGTATAGCTGGAAAAGTAGGTCAGGTTAGACCGCTTAACTTAAATACTGTTTATACTATCAGGCACAGCACATGGGAACCTGAAGAAAATATCCTAGACCGCAAACTCATCGACACGTTTGAATTCAGGTAAGATGGTCTTACACCTTTCGTCACTTGCATTCTCCCATTGTCAGAGTTTGTAACCTGCTAAATTGACGGTGTAACACCCTCTTGACTGCACTGTGCAGAAAAACGCGGCGCGCATGCGCATTCGGTCTTAACGATTTTAATCGACACAGGGAGATGTAACTACATTCGAGAGAGATGGGAAATGCGTCCAGTATATATTTTAAAAGAATTAACAAGTTTTGTGCTGAATTATCGCACAGAATAATGTTTTGTTTAGGTGTGCTGAGCTCAGCCCACTCCGCTCCGTTTACAAGCAGACGTTGCTGATTGGCCGAGAGCCATGCGCACAAAAGCTGTACGCCGCTATTTCAACTCCAGTGCAGTCGGAGGGTATATCTGACAATATGAGGTATACATTCTGATGCCATGAGAATGCACTTTAAGTAGTGAAGGAGAATTAGCACTTTAAAGTTTTTCATCAGGTATATAATAAGGGGGGTGCAGGGAATTCATGCGTGATGGCGATTGCCCGAGATGGTGCATGCGAGAAGTGTGTGTGTATGGGGGGGATAGAGTCTACAAGCGAGCACGTTCGCCTCATGTCCATCTTCATACACAAGTCGATTTCTCCGTTCTCACTTCGAGTTGGCGTTGATATGTCCGCTCATCGGCTCTCTTCAAAAGAATTTATAAATAAACAAGAAACGCCATAGAGCTCGAATACATTTTAATTCGAAATCTGCCATATGAGTGGGATATTGATTGGCTGTCCCATGTATCTGGGCACACCTACTGCCATATTAGTAGGAATGACGTAATTACGGAAAGAATACGTCATCTACACTCGCTCGTTATGTATGTTCTGATTGGCTCGTCTCTGGATTGTAGACTAAATTTACACCTCGGATTTGAATGCTTTCGTTGGTCTGATCTATCAAGGCCAATTCGAAGTGTGACCGGAGAAGTCGACTTGTGTATGAAGATGCCTAAGGTTTGCATATAGAAGTGCGGGTAGAAAATACCATTTTGAGGCATACGTACGTAATAGATTCCCACTAAAATAGAACGTATATAGCCTAATAGGAACGTCCCAAGATCGAAATCTCAAGCCGTGAAAGGTGCGAAACGACGTCATTTTCCACATGACGTCGCGCCATATTTAGGCACCGGGCAAGGCTTTATATATTCGCACTACTGCAATACCGGAAAATACGTATCATAGTTTAGCGAATTTCAAAATACTAAAAATTCTAACAAGACCGAATATCTTATTGTCTCGGGGTTAAATAGGCATTTGCAAAACGAAGGCATCACTTGCCTGGGTGAAAGAACACACCTATCCGTAACATCTCATGGCCAATAACGCCATTGAGCGCTTTTTGCAGCTAAAGAGTTCGATCTCCAGGCAGTCATATTATGACAATTGTAGATCTATCTTTATGTGGATATACAGAAGAGAATGATGATCACACAATTGTCGTAGAAGGCTTTAGGATTGACCTGGACTTGTGAAGATGTGGCTTGTCATGCAGTCATATTTTACCCCTATCCAATGGTCCTGCGTACAGCATGACCATTATATCTTGACATTATTACCATTGTTTTCCGTATAACAATACGTATAGCCATGGTAAATGTACTATTGTGAACCATGGTACACTTTTTATAATGAGAGGATCATCAGAGAGAGCCTTGCTTTCGAAAAGTAAGACGGCTACATGATACACGTGCATGAGAGCGTGGTTTTCTATCGCGAAGACGTGACTGTTTTGGGGTTGGCCAAGTCATATATATTCCTTTCCGTAAAAATGCTCGCACATTTGTTGTATATAGCATAATTATGTGCTGAGAAAACATAAAAAATGTTGAATAAAACCCCTCAATGTATTTCCCCTTGTAACACTACAGGCAACACTGAGACAATGCTAATGCTTCTAAAGTAACACCCTTATTCTAAGGGTGTATAGCCTACTCTGTTATTCAAGACGACAACCTTAGCCCATTGAGAACAGGTTGGATCTGGTATAGAAATTTTACAATACAGTTCAGTTTCTGATGCCGTGTTATTTCATAAGTTAAGACGAGAACTGCTCTAGAGAAAAAGAAACCGGTTCGATCGGATGTTACGATGATTAGTTGTAATTTCTTTTTAGAACGATTTGCGGTAACGATTTTGTTGTTTTCCTGCAATTGAAGATGTACGGCTTGTATGAATAGACAGAAGGTTCAGCATAAAGTTCTACACTCGAGATTATTACACCAATTCAATACAAGCAGATTTGTTTACAACCAAT
>JAVTVY010017612.1:0-65256 GCA_036873755.1 Hanleya hanleyi
ATGATTACTCACAACTCTGCTCTTGATTTTCTTCAGGGTATGGTTTCCAAAATTTTCATGACTGTTAACGGAGGAAATATAATCCAGCAGAACTGAGAAGAAACTCCTTAATGTTCTGTGAATTATCCTGTTCCTGTTTCAATATTGTATTCTGTTTGACTCACCTATATAAATGTCTTTTTCTGGAATCTCCCCCAGTTCCTATGTAGTACCTGCAGAAATAACAAAATTTGAACAAGAGTTATCTTTCCTGATTGTGACAAGGGAATTAACTTCAATCTGGATTGTCTCCCTTTGCATAGAAATGGGACATTATGCAATAGAACTGAATGGATTGGAGGTGGCCAGATTGAACCTTTTAATTATGTGAATGAATTGGACCGTGTTGAATAAATTTGATTTTAAAAATGTACTCATTTACATCAATTACTAGCAGCTTTTTTAATAATTTTGAATTTCAGCCAATGAAATTCACTTACACCAAGTTCTTCTCATCATCATAACCTACAACCTCTGTGACCTCCCACTGACCCTGAGTCAAGAATGTCTTCTGTCCCATTTGAGCACTCACCTGCAAAATAATCGAAAGATGGTTGATAAATACTTTCCTTTGGAGAAGCCCACACGAATATCAATCTGAACATTTCAGTACCACGTGAGAAATTCTGTTGTTTGTCTGTCTTTCCGTTTTCTCCAGAAGACTTGAGAAATGTGTGAACCATATATTATCTTGGAAAAAATTGTACGAGGCCAGTCATTCTGGATACTTCACAACACAGATGTTAATATGTTAGGTAGGTGTCTGCTTACCGGAGCAGTCACCATGGCCAAGTGTTTCCAGTATCCCGCACTGCCATCCCGTTGGGGCAACACCATGAAATATTTGGCTCCATCGCCAGAAAATTTTGGCGGGTACAGCTGAAATCATTTAAATTTTCCCATACTTAAGGAATGCAAATATCAGAGAAATATAAAAGCCAACACATTTAAATGATTATTCTGCAATGCAAATAATTACCAGTTCTGATTATCTCATAATTCCATGAGTGATGTACTATACTTTTACATGAACAGATTGGATTTTCATCCATAAGTAGTGGACTGCAAATTAAAATTAATTTCCAGGGAATGTCTACCACACAGATGATAATGGAGCCAAATGGTAAGTCTTTGCCTATTTTTGTAACATTCCCGACAAAATTGATCTAAATTTTACTCCTCGAAATGGTAGCAAGAGAGCAAAAGTTCACATATGTAATTCCATCAGTTTTGACCACCATCTTATGGTCATCCCTGTAATAATTCAATCACAGGAAGTTTAGTTTCCCAACATTAAAAATCCTGCACATAATCCATTATTTCTTTGTAATTTTAATGATTTTATAGAAAGATCAAGTTTATCAGAACATCCAATTGAATTTTGTCCCCAAAATTGGTGGTGATTGAATTTTGATAGGGGGATTGAATTATTAGAGGGATTACCATAGTCAGTGTGATAAACTGCAGTATTGTATTTTCAAATGTGTCAAGGATTTTTTTTTTTTTTTTTGAATAAATACGAATAAATATACTTGTATAACCTACCAGTTCAACCCAGCCATTATGCCCTATTTCTTCTTGGTTCTGAAAATGAAATACATAAACAATAATTATTATATTTCAAGCTGAAAGTCTCATTCACAGAAATATGCAGATCTTATACTCCATTTCAGCCCCAATTGAAGATTATGAAATAATCACACAATCTACAAATACATTTTCTGCCTCACTATAACATGTTTTTATGATTGGTGGATTTAGTAATTATGATAGCCAATCCGATTCCTCTTAATATGAGGCATTCGATAGGTCAGTTCTGTAATAAACCAAGACAGCCAATGACATTGCTCCTTACATACCTTGTTACATTGACCAGTCACACCACTGCACACAGTAGTTATGGAGTAATTCTGGGCACGGTTTAACCACAGCACTGTCACATAGATATCGTCTCGCCAAGATATAGTTGTGAAATAATGCTCTCTATCAAAATGAATGACAAACAGAACATGAAGGATGGGAGTTTTTTTTATCAGACAGGAATTTTAAAGATGTAAACAGCCTCAATATTTGAGAAATTACCCAACGCTTAGCTGCGCTGGTTTCAGCAGATCATCAGGTCATGCCGAGGCATCATAGTTTTTGTATTCGATAACAGCGATGTCAATATACACAGATGAAACAAGACTACCAGTTAAAGAAATTTGAACATTCCCTCTGCTTCGACAAACTTCAGGGTCACCATAGCTTGTTCAGCCACAACATTATGGAATGGCGATGGTGTCAGTTAATTATACGACACTCCACATTATGATGTCAGTTAATTATACGACACTCCACATTATGATGTCAGTTAATTATACGACACTCCACATTATGATGTCAGTTAATTATACGACACTCCACATTATGATGTCAGTTAATTATACGACACTCCACATTATGATGTCAGTTAATTATACGACACTCCACATTATGTCAGTTAATTATACGACACTCCACATTACGTTCAAAAAGCAGTGATGATGCCCACTTTCAATTGTGACAGTCTAGATTTTGAGCTTGATTACTTGTTTAAGAAGCTTTCGAAAATATTTGTCAAAAATTTGGTTCGGATAAGTCTGATGAACCATGACTACATTCATTATGAAGACATGAAGATACCAGAAGAGATAATAGCTTTTCAAAATGTGAAGAGGATACACTAATCGGAACAAAACTCACTCTATAAACATAAAAAAAGGAATGGTAGCTGTGGGTAGATACTCACTTGTCTGCGAACTCAGATGGGACAATCAGTGTAACTGGGGTCCCCATGGGCTTCACTCTAACTACCTTTAATTTGAAGACTGGGTTGGGGAAACCAGGCTGAAAGCAACAGTTTCAAATGTTTTATGAACTGTTCCAGACATAGTGAAGGGGAGGTCACTCCTCACCAGACAATTGTGACGTCTGAATCTGTATCATTATTCACAAAGAACAGTACTGTACAGTGTATTCAGCTATTTATCATTGATCATTTTATCAGTATTTTACTGTCTTATTGTATGTCTTACCTCCTCAGTTATGTGTTTCTATTCTAAATTTGAACTTATTTGATGTGTATATGAATGTAATGGAGTGACGTCTAATATATTAGGAAGGAAAGTGATGGGGTGGGGGTGGGGAAGGAAAGTGATGGGGTGGGGGTGGGGGGGGGGGGCTTCATTCTTGCAGTGGTAACTCTGGGCCACATACACATAAAATCATGTTGTGGAAAAAGAGCAATCGCCAGATAACTCATGGTCAAGTCAGGGTGCAAGGGCACAATTAAAACTAGAGCCTTAGGCACTGAAACAGGGCTATTTAAATGTAAAATAGGCTGTTGGAATAATTCCACGAACTCTTTGATGTTCCGTCCCATGGCGAAGAGCCATACTTGTAGTCTCACACATTTCTCACAACAAGGATCTCTAGTGCATTAGTGTAATTGTACACATATATATATTTAAAAATAACTTGTGACCGATGGGACAGACATTTATTATGAAACCAACCTGATGAAATGATAAATAATGTTTTCTCTGCATGTTACCAATATTTGTAAAATATTTTACTTTTTTCAGATTATAGAAAGCATATCCTTCAGCAGTAAATGACAAAAAATGAGTATTGAGATACAATGTAAAATCCTCATGGTTAGATGGACTGGAGCTATGCTGGGATGCATCCTCTCATGGCATCATATTATATACATGTACCTTCTCCTGCCAGTGCACCCCTAGTTTGGAAGGTTACAAACTCTGACAATGGTTGTTATATTACAAGCGTCTAGTCCATCATTCATAATTCAGCCGTCGTCCATTACAGAATATCCGCGTCCATAATCCAAAGACCTATTCCATATTCCATATAACGCAGACTTGTACATGTAGATCATGATGACTTGGAGTTTGACCCTATCAATTGACCCTATCAGCTAAGTGAACCAAGCCACTGACCTAGGTCATGCATGCGTCTGTGCTCTAAATGGTATAGAGGGTCTGGTGGAGGGGATGTTAGTGTACAAGTCCCCAAGTTACATACAGAGAATACAATTTTTTCAAGAATGGAAGCCTAGAAAATTAGAATATCTTGCCAACATGGCAAACATATGGTAAGTCTGCCTTAAACTATTTTCTTCTGTCATGTCTGTATATATTAAGTGCACTAAATAAAGTTTTTATCAACCAGCGATTTATGACATCCTTTCAGGAAAACTCTCTATTAAAGTCAACTTCTGAATAGTATCCATTTTGTATTCATGCTCTAAAGCAGGAAAACTCTATGAAAATGACATATGAACATATATAAGAATAGCAGAAAATATTTAACTTCACTAATATAGACCAGGTGAAACAAAATCTAGCCAAAATCGTTGACCAAATTATCTGCAGTAGCTTAATAACTTGAGGACTCTATTCTTCTGCTCTTCCTCTCAAAGCCTAAAGCAGTTAAATAAACAACCAGTCACCCTGGAAACGGTACCATCTGTGCTCAAATTTTTCCTCACTTTAAGACAGGACCATTAGTCCCCACGGGTCTAAATCGCCCCATAAAAACATGGTTACTTAAAGAAATACATGACCTGCAGTTAATCTAGAGCTTGACGGAAAGAAAGAATAATCCGTCACAGTGAATTAAGTCATACTGAGAGAATTCAATTATATGTCAAGGGTGAGTGTCGCTTTCAACAATCTTTCAGACATACCACGACATCGGAGTCCTATTAGGGCCGTTTCACAAAATGGTACATGTGGGGGGGGAACACTACTTTTTCAGATCCCAACCACTCATTTACTATTTATCATATTAAGGAAGTCAACCCGGAGTGAGAATAAAAGAATGGCTATTTAACTTTCCCTCCCTCCCTCCCTCCGCAGACTGACTGGGGGCAAGATTTGTATGCTGTAACATTGCCGAAGTTTGTTTTGGTAAATATATTTGTTTCTGTTCGCTGAAAAATTCTGAAACATTTGTATATTTTATGAAATGAATATCTTCACCAAATATGGAGAAAAAAACCCAGCAACCAGGAAAATTTTGTTTTATATTTATGGAGATTTTTCTTTATTTCTCAATGTTAACTTAATGGGGCCTGTCCCCGGTGCACAGGTGGGAACAGCTGCCTGTGACGAGGCGTGGACTTCCTGAATCTTCCTAATGTTAAATGACTGTGTATCACCCACCATGCATATACCAAATAACTGAGAAATCTCCCCCCCCATCCCATGTACTTTTTTCTGGAACACATCAACACTTCTCACACCTGTAAATCCCAGTTCCTTTTTGCACTCAGGAATCCCCAGTATGTCACCTCTTATGGCATGGCCCTTAAATTCCTACCATGATCTAGGGTGTGTACAATGGGAGCTCTACGTAGGTTATCTGTGAAGTTGAAAAGTCACACTTGATCTCACCTTGGGGTAAGCAATCCTTCTGATGTCACCATACTCGTTAGCCATGTCACCGTACATCGGGTAACTGTACTTGCGCACCTGAGTGTCGTTAAAGACTGCATAACACAGGTACGTCCCATGCTTCGACCACCAGAATGCGTGATCAGACGCCAAAATCTCCTCTGTCAAAAAAGGGAAAGATGTGAATATATTTTTTACCAGAATGCAACTATTCTGGTCACACACAAGAAGTGATTCACACTCAAGAGAAATAGCCCACAATAAGTGAGTGAGTGAGTGAGTATGATACGAAAGCAATTTCAACAATTTTCCCGTGATATCACAACCTTTGGGTCCTATTCCTTTTCACACGCAAGACCCCACAGGTGAGTTCCTATTCCTTTTCACATTTGAGAACCCCATAGGTGCTTCAGTTAGTGGAATCTTACGACAAGCTGTCTGAGGAGCCGAGGTCCTTAAATTCTTACCATGACCTGAGGTGGAGAGAACAACACCCCAGGTCAATCCCTGGGAGCCTCACAGGGCTAGCCTACAATTGCATCATTTAAGTTTACTTATTTAATTTATCTATTTCTG
This sequence comes from Hanleya hanleyi, assembly GCA_036873755.1. Taxonomy (NCBI): domain Eukaryota; kingdom Metazoa; phylum Mollusca; class Polyplacophora; order Lepidopleurida; family Hanleyidae; genus Hanleya; species Hanleya hanleyi. The sequence continues at coordinate 6,054 of JAVTVY010017612.1, forward strand.
TTACGCAATATGTATACATATATGGCCGCATCACAAGGAAGGGGTCTTTTCTTGCACAATCTGCAAATTTTGTACAATTTTCCCGAAAGAAACCTTTTTAAGAATTCATGAAATTTCAGGGGAACTTTCCTGTCCACAGGTGAAGAGAAATATCCCATGACACCACACAATCCAAGGGAAGTAACTCACCCTCGTACACCCAGTCTGGTATGCCGTTGAATATCTCTTCATGTTCACCATCTGTAGTGATAGGGTGAGGGATACTCTCTATGTCGGACTGGTAAAACAGATTGTTATGCTTCACAAATACCTGAAAAAATATTGAATTTTGATAAAGCAGGTTATCTTTTTGTCTCGCGCAAACATGCAACTCGACTTGCATCTTTTATTTTTTAAACTTGCAAACAAGATTGATGACAATGAACTTTGACAGAATTATTATAAAATATGTCCCAGATGTATAAGGTGTATAATTTTTCTTAGTTCATCATGTTACGGTCACAGTGCTATGTTGGACACTTTATACATGCTCCAAGTTCATGGATATGAACAACTTTACACACATTTGATAAGGAAGTTAAATCTCAGTGTTCAAAATTTCAGTCATCTGGACCATTTTTTCTGTCAAAAAAACAAACTTAAAAAAGTTTGGCAGGAAAATAAATTTTCTGAGAATAATTTCAATTACATAAACTGCAGCTCCATAGTAGCCACAGTGGAAAAGAATAGAATTATTTGATTCTGAATGATTCTACATGTTAATTCTGTTCATCTGTCAATGATCTAAATGTGCAGATGGAAGAAGCGATAAATATAAAACTAATATAAAAGATCAGTTCTGAATAACAAATAGCTGATGTCAAGTTTCATCCCAGAAGGTCCATCTCAGAAATTACATGAGAATTCACCTCTAGAAAGCGTCAAAAATAGCACTGTGACTCAGTAATTCTAAAATGAGTGCGGGGGATTAATCTGATAATATGATGCTAATGCCCTTTACTTAGCCGATCAATGATTGTCACTTCCTGTTTAGCCATTTCCCACTTTTCTGACCAATCAATATCCAAAACTGTTACTTCCGATTCATCCAATTGAGGAATTGGATGAATCGGAAGTTTTTGTGCAAATCTACCATAAGATTACATATTTCTTAATACGTACCAAGCCATGGTCCTTTGGTGTCCAGCCAGCATGCTGCAAAAATTCTCCGTTCTCCAAGTCTGTTTTTACCCTGAATGAATAAATGCGACACATATGATAATCCCGAGTCAGCATCTTCAAATACCATTCAAGCCACCTTTTCCACTTTAACTCTTGCCGGCAGATTTGTGCCGGTGAACTAATGGGTATGCAGATGCACGACCCCCTGCTTAACTTTGTGGTTCGTACTATTGCTCTCTTTTCTATGGCTTCAGAATGAAGAATAATAACTGGACTATTTTTGACTAGAAGTTTGATCATTGTTCTATGGGTGGTGGCAGGAGTCCCTTTGATTACATGTTATAACAAATATTGAGATATACAGCCTTGGCTTTTTATTGATATTGGGTAGAATCTAAAGTCAGGAACCCATGATCAAATTTCATTTGAAAGGTTTCTCTGAGCCGTGAAGAGGGATTCTTACCTATTAGTCCTATCGTATATCTTATACCTGGCATGGAAGGAATGTCTGTATTGCTGAAATATGAAAGAGCAAACTTAAATGGATTAGCTTTTTTTTTTACATACAGACTAATAGAGTACAGGGCAGAAATAGCTTAACCTTGAAAGCGATTCTCTCAGGTGCAAACTTTGGACATCGGGGGACAAAAAAGTTGCGGAATTGTTGGCGATAATCGTGAGCACCTACGAGAATCTACAACTTGGTAACCCTTAAAATGGTCTGTTTGTATGTTAAACATATGTTAAAATACGAAGCTGCACATCTGAAAACCCCTTGGCTCTGGGCGCCAACCATTCATAATGTATTCAATTTAAACCATATTTCTTTGAAGATGTCGGGAACACCAACCAGTCAAGTGACAAATATACAGATTATCAAATTTTGCAATTAGAAATGGCCCCTAAGGTTTCCGTCCAATCAGAGAAACTGGCAGACATTACACATGTATGTTGATGCATTGATGATGTATACCAAGTATCATACTGAACACTTGAACAGTATCAAAGGATGCATAGATCATCAAAGATTTTTCATAAATTAAAAATGGCTGCCAAGATTTCCATCCAATCAGAGGAAATATTAGCGGTCAAATTTTGGCCGGGGAGTAAAAAAGAATGTGAAAATCTAGATTTTTAGCTTAATTTGGTCTGAAAAAGCGTGCCGAAATGTCACATGGCGAAATGTCTTACCCTTCACTTTGTGATGAAATGTCGCTTACCATAACGTCATGTGCCGAAAATTAAACCAAAAATTAAAAGAAAAAGGAAGTGGGAAGTGCATTATGGGCGCAGGTGCAGTGTAACCTATTGGCTGAGGCTCCAGAGGGTGAGAACCTTTAGTCTGCAATAGGATCTCCATAGGAAGATAATGGCACAACAATAGCAGGTGTAGATTTGAGCAATAAATTGTTGTATTTCCTGACTGCCAATTAGGATATCCTATTTATAATACTGAGGCTGAAGTACAGGTATATGTACAGTAATATGCTTTCACTTTCAATATCACAGACAAGTAATTTGTATACTTACAGGCGAAACTTCATAGGCAATAAGGACATATCGTCGATCATTGGACACTGAGAATATATCCGTGTTAAGCTGCCTCTGGAATAGGAGAATAAAACAGTACATAGTAACATTTCAGTGTAATATACTTTGTAAAATTGGTATGCAATTTGTTTGTGTACTACATCTATAGGGTTCATCTAATGGCGATTTGTAGCCGAAATCAAAGCACAAATTTTCCACACACAATAAAATTATATATATATATATATATATATATATTTTTAATTTGCATGAGTGGTATTTTATTTTGTTTTAAAAGATCAACCTTGATCTTTGGGCAGGTTCTGGAAAACTGCTCTAATAGCATATTTGAGCATCTAAGGGCCCCAGACTCACGCGTAGTAGTTCACCGTGTAACATGTGGCTAAATTTATTTTTCACAAAAAATAAGTACTCAAAATTTCTAGATGAAACAGAGTTAAATAATCATATTATGATCAATGCTCTAAGTTAACATATCAAACTCGGCTTGCATGTATTGCCAGATATATTAAATTTGTTGGAAAGTCCCAGAGGCTACACAACGAGGTTATAATACATTTCAGTATATGCAGAAACCCAGATTGACCTGTTCATGATAACCTAAATAAATGTAACGGCTAACAAGCATGGACTTGCATAAGTTGACATATCAACTTATGTGCGACAGAATTGTTAATTCTGTAACAATAGATCCACCCTCATAGTCTCAGCAGGAGCATTGATGCTCGACTCCCACTGGTTCATTCTCCATCTCTCTTTCCTAGCTCTTCAGCCTAGGAAATATTTTTAATCAATGATAACTTGACTATTTCCGACCTCAAGTCGCCAAAATTACTCCAAATGTGAGCAAAATGTCTAACTTCATTACACAAGTTTTACACCATGTTTATACAAGTTTTTTCTTCCTTTTTTTTCTTCACAGTTTCCTTTTACACAAAAAAAGCATGGACACAGCACAAAAAAAAACTTATGGAATAGAGTCTGTGAAATTAGAAATTTAGTTTGTTCAGCCTGAAGTTCCCTTGTGTGACAGCAATCAGTGCTCCAGATAAATTTTTTTTATGAGGAGTACTATACTCCTCCAAATTTGTTCGAAGGAGTATCGCTTGTCATACCAGGAGTATTAACGGTTCTGAAAAACTTCTGGTCCGGACAAGTTGTTGACGCACGGACAAAGGGACGTACATGCCGAGCAGCCCTATGGGTTGAGGGGTAAAAAGCAGTAATAATGGTTATTTTGCGTGTCCCGAAAAAAAATGGCTGCTCACTATAGCAACGGTACTGTTTCCGGCAAGCTCTCCAGTCTCCGTGCAAGGGTATTGCTGATGAACTATATGACAACAACGTAAAACACCCCCGGAGACAGATTTGTCTCCCTTGATATGCCTTGCTGAGATCAGGAGACCGAGTCAACGGATTGACGGCATCGTTTATTAGAGAAATTTTACGCATTGATTTTGGCGATAAGGCGTATCAGCTATTTATCGGGCGTATTTGTTACGCCTAGATTTCAGCATGCATGCGTTTTTGAACTTTTTGTAGGCGTAAATTACGCCAATACGCCCCTTATCTGGAGCACTGAGCAATCATAGAATTCTTACAAATGTGGTGTTATCCATGATAAGAAGGCTTGAGTTATGCTCTGCATCGTATTCAATGATGGCCCCATCGTCATTCCTAAAGATGAACTTCTCTTCTCCTGGAAATAAGAACCAGACAGACATTTTATCACATCATGACGTCAGTGATAAAACAGACATAACAGATATTTTATCACATCTTGTGGTCAGTGATAAAACAAACATTTTACCACATCATGGGGTCAGTGATAAATCAGACATTTTTACCACATCATGTAGTCAGTGATAAAACATATTTTATCACGTGATCAGTGACAAACAGATTTTATAACATGGGGTCAGTGATAAATCAGACATTTTATCACATCATGGGGTCAGTGACAAAACACATTTTATCACATGTGGTTAGTGACATAACAGACATTTTATCACATCATGGGGTCAGTGACAAAACACACTTTATTACATGTGGTCAGTGACAAAACAGACATTTTATCACATCATGGGGTCAGAAACAAAACAGACATTTTATCACATCATGCGAACAGTGACAAAACATACATTTTATCATGGAGAGAGAGAGAGAAAGAGAATTAAGGTTTAACGTCATGTGGTCAGTGACAAACCAGAGATTTTATTACATCATGTGGTCAGAAACAAAACAGCATGAAAATTCCAAAATGTGGTTTGCTTTCAATGCATTTGAGTTTGCACCAATGCTATAAACGGCACACTCACAGTAAAACCTGAGATTTATAAAATGTTCATTTAGGCATTCTGTCATGTCTGTAGAGATTAGATAAAACTGGGGTTATGACAGCCACCCCAATGCTTCCATAAGAAAGGAGAGGGGCATGGATAGAAACATGGATGGGCGGTGATGACAGGAGATATTCAGATATACATGTACATGTCAGGCCTTACTTTTCTTTGAAATCAACAGGAATCCAAACAGATTCTCACAATCTGCTGAATCCCATGTACATGTAGTTCTTAGGAAGTACTGATGCAGAATTGGATTCCCAGATTCCCGTCGAAATTCGAGCCCTGCATGTACATACATGTATGGCCCATGCGATGCTACAGACATGTCAAATATTAAATTCAGTCAGTTTGGCTGATATAGCCTGACAAATGCATTACATGTATGTACAGGTTAGTGTGATCCTGCTCTCAAAATGGAGGTAGAAAAGGTCGTTTTTGTTTAATAAATCAGCTCATTTAATGAATTCAGCAAAATCATCTTGAGGCACACACAGACATATATATCCTCATCAAATGGTAGTAAAAAAATAAATTGTCATCTATCTACATGTAATTTGCATAATAATAGGCCAAATATGTCACCATGTTACACGGACTAGTTTTTCAAATAACAAAATAATTTTGGTACTTGGAACAATAAATAGATTAATGTGCCTGAAGTTTTGAAGCATTGGTTAAGAGGGAATCAAAAGTTATTGAGCAAAAATGACTTTTTTACCTCCATTTTAGATAGTGAGATCGCCCTAACCTGACCAGCTCAGCACAAGGGATATTAAAGTAACAGGGAATTTATTTTGTTACTATGTGTACATTATCATAAGACGAACCTGCCAGCCAGTCCGCGTAGAAGTTCCTGGGTGTGTAATCCGGATCAAAGAAATCATCCAACAAAAACTTCTCCCCGTAATATTCATCTTCTTCCGCTGAAATCGTAAAATGTAACACATTCACGTTTAACGTGCTTCATACGAGGTCATGAATGTATGACATGTATTTTGCAATGGACAGGACCTCAGATCTTTAATGGACAAGACCTCAGATCTTTAATGGACATGACCTCAGATCTTTAATGGACAGGATCTCAATCACAGGAAGTGAAATTTACCACCACAAAATCTGGGAGTGATCAAATTTATTAGAACAGCAATTTAACAAAACTAGTTCAAAATCATGCATACACATGTAAGTAGGCCTACATGCATTCATTATTTCTTTGTTATTTCAATGATTTTAGAGGGTGATCAAATTTATTGAGTATTAATTGAATATTGCCCTTAAAATTGGGAGTGATTGAATTTTGATAGGAGATTGAATTATTAGAGGGATTACTGTACAGCTGTAGATCAATCTCAATGTGGTAGATCAATCTCAATGTGGTGGAATTTTGAAATTTTATTCAAGATTGTCCAATTGTTCATAAATACATGTACCATTCCTGGAAAGCCTTGCATGTAAATTTCAAAGAGTTTAGAGTTTTTTATCTCAAAAAGGCAATTGGATGGATGGATGAGTGGACATACATGAAGCAAATCAATATATACAACCAAAATCAATTACTCACAATGAGTTTGAGATCTACTTGAAATTTAATCATATTCCACATCCCTCAAATAATTTTCCACTTTTTTCCAAATTTTCTAGCCGAGGTGACCTTGACCTTTGTCTGACCAGACCTCAAAATGAATGGGGTTATTCTATGCCCCATGTGCAATGTAGGCATGATGTTTTGCAACAACTCAAGATTTGAAACAGGAGATTTTCTAGTTCTCCAGCTTGAGTGAACTTGATCTTTGACCTTTTGACCTAAACCTAAAATAAGGTTCTTCTTTGCCATGGGCACTATATAGCCAATGTTTGATACCAATTCATAAACTGGAACTGGAGATTACATATTTCTTTCGCAGATTTTCTAGCCAAAGTGACCTTGACCTATTGACCTCAAAATCAATAGGCTGAGAGCTATTCCCCAAATATATCTTATCAACTTAACATATGGAGTAAATTGAAATTGAATGTGTTAACGGGATGCACACACAGACAGTGATTCTATATCTCCGTACCAGGATCCCGCGGGGATAATAAAAGTGAATCCGGGCCATTCCAGCATGACTCAGGTTACATGTACATTTAGAGCCCCAATTTGCTCAGATTTTCATATAAAGGGCATCCTGCAGTTATTTACTTCTGGGTAAGACCTAACTAATTACACAAACGAATAGTAGCCTAGATATCGACAGAACAAGAAATTGTTGATAAAGGGCCTTAACTCATCATCAAAACGTGAAGAAAAACAATAACATTAGGCCAAACAAAATAATATGTGTGTTTAGTGTTAAATGCATTTTGAAAATAGGGTAGGTGGGTAGGCTTTTTTTCTTTTATTTACTCCAAAATTTTATGACAATTTTTTTTAGGGTACAGGCCTCCCGACGAGTGGCGAGTGATCACTCGCGCGCGCCTCATACTCGCCTGGATTCCGAAAATGGCGAGTTATCAATCACTCGCCAGTTGATCTCCATTTGAAAAATATTTCTTCCTACAATAAAATAGTATCTGGCTCACGCCTTGGCGGAATCAAATATACTAAATTGCAATCGGTAAACCGTCCAGTCACATTTCGACGGCCCCATTTCGAGTTGTTGTTGTTTCGAGTTTATCCATTACGATTACGGACCATGCTGCCAAGGATGGCCGCACTGAGGTTGTGTGCAAATATGTAACTTGAAACTGAGACGAAGTGGAATCTTCAGAATTAATAAGATATTTAGCTCCCGGGAAATTCTGTATTAATTTTTCAAGATATTCTTATTCCTGTTTCTGCTAAAATGTCCATAATATCGCTTGCAGGAATATGTGGTGTCTTTCCGCCTGGTTGTTGTTTTCGGACTAGGATTGATTGCCGCTTCTGTACCTAGTTGTACTTTTCCTTGGACACTCGCCATATCCGCCCGCTACTGAGAACGCTGTTCTGTCGGTTTATTTGTCATTGTGACGGAGTCATATCACAACTTGTTTCGACAAGCAAATTGCAATCATGACAAAAGGAAAACCTGGTACGTTTGTTTTACTTAAAAGACAGTTATGGAAATTTACTGAATCCTGTGTTTGTTGTCAATTATTTTTCTTGCTGATGTTGAAATTCACTCGCCTGCGAAGCTTTTCAGGAGAGTGACTGAAACACTCGCCAACACTCGCCTGACGCCAAATTCAGGAGAGTGACGAATCACTCGCCTTTGATTTACTCCTCGGGAGGCCTGGGGTAGGTAGGCACATCGCAAAACATTTGCTCAAATTATTTTTCCGTATATCAAGTGTGAATTGTGGTCGAGTATTCCACCAAATGTTCATGTTATCATCGATTAAACCGGAAAATTATCTACAAATCTACAAACCTTCGCCGCATGGATGCTATCGCCATGTTGGCTGCATCAAGTGATCAACCTACATGTATAACAGCGGATGGGTGCTTAAAAAGTTAAACCTGAAAAATAAGGACTCGGCCACGGAAACGGACTGGGTCGCCGGATTTCGGTAATTTTTTTTGCTCAAGTGGCAAAAATAATGGAGGATCAGCACATTTTTGCTAGGTAGGGTCTGGTAACAGTAAACACACATATTATTTTGTTTGGCCTTACACATCTGCAATGTACTATACATCTTCCATGTAAGTTGCATGGACCAGACAAGAAATCATTGAATGACAGGATAAAGGGCCATAACTCCGTGGAAAATTATCGAAACACGTAAAAAGCCTGACAGTGCATATCTGTAAGGCACTATGTGCATAATAATGTATAGCTCATTACATTTTGGTCGCCTGTGGATGAGATTAGATTTGGAGCTGTTTGTACAAACCGGAAAATGGATCACAGCTGAGTGAATGTGGTCAAAGCTCGAAGAAGGATAAAATTAGAGACGAATCAATGATAAATGTCAGAGGTCAAAGAAGGATAAAGGTCAGAGGTGACTATACTCACATGGGGTCACTAATACAACGGCAGTGACAATCAATGAACAGACGACCAAGATGACGAGTAGGGCTATCCCTATACCACGCCAATTACGCTCGTCACCCGTGTTCCCCACCAACTCCTGTAAATACACAAAAAATGTGGCAGATTGAATGTACACATCCAAGAAAATACACAAATGATAATGAACAACATAAACAAGCAATAGGTTGACAATGATCATCTCTGGAAATACAGTAATCCCTCTTAGAATTCAATCACAGGAAGTTAGAATTCAATCACAGGAAGTTAGAATTCAATCACAGGAAGTTAGAATTCAATCACAGGAAGTGAAATTTCCCACCATTATAAATCTGGTGATGATCAAATTTATTAGAACAAGAAGTTGACAAAATGGTCCAAAATCATGCAGATAACTTTGTAGTTTCAACGAATTGGAGAGTGATCAAATTTATTAGAACAGCCAATTGAATTTTCTTCTCCAAAACTGGGGGGTGATTGAATTTCAAAAGGTGATCCAATTATTAGAAGATTTACCATAATATATGCATTTCAACATGAAAAATTATTAATTTTATAACACTTGTGTCAATAACATCCAGCTAACTGTGCATTTATTACACCTTTTAGCACAGTCACGTGAAATCAACACCCATCAAGTGCAGGTGTTCATTGGGAGATTCCATTTCACAAGTCGGATGAGGAGTGAGTGAGTGAGTGAGTAGGATTTAACGTCGTTTTCAACATTGTTTCAGTCATATCACGACGGTCCCTACATGTGCCAGAACACGAGAGTGTCCACAGTTCCTATTATTCTGGACACTGATCAGCCCAGCCAGTACAGCGGTCACCCATCCAAGTATTGGTCAGATGAGGAAAGGGACATCTGCTTTCATACAAGTAACAATCGAATAAAACAAATAAATTACAAGATGAAATTTCTTTCTCAAGTTTAACTGTTGTTTTCATCATGAAATTGATTAACGAAGCGACACAAACAGACAATATCCACGTAATTTCCACACTGCTGACAGTATCACTCCCCATTTGAGGTCGATACTTGGTGTAAGAATGCATTGTTGAGGCTTTTGTTGAGGCTTTTGTGCAGCTGAAAAGGGTCACGTCTAGACGCATTGTTGAGCTCAGACAGGCTATTGTAGGCTTTGTCTTGTGCGTTCTTACACCAAGTATAAACCCCATTTGAGAGATCACATAAACTCATCCACTGACATTAGCACGATGCCAACGGAGACAGGAGCATCAGTGAGCAAGTTTTTTTAAGAAAGGGGAGAAAGGTTGACAAAGTTTAAAATATGTTTTCAACTTTTCATTATAATCTTTGTTGATAATCAATTTGGGTAGTGCAATAGAATAGAAATAATGTTTTCATAAGCATGCTCAATGGTTATTTTATGTACGGTTAATGTGGGAAAGTTGATAAATTTTAAAATATAAACTACATGTACATGTATCCCACACCAAGCGTGCGTAAAATAACCATTGAGCACGCCTATAAAAACAATATTTCTTAAGTTTATATACAGTATGGTACCATGTTTTATTTCAATCATTTACTGTCACCTTGGCTTATTATCACATGTTATCAGCCGATTTTTTTCTCTTCATATATTAATTATAATCCCATTAAATTGTTTCCCCGTCTTGGGCATTTTCAGAGATATCTGTGACATTGTTCAGCTCCACTTCATACATACATTTATTTCAATATTCCAACAGATCATGAGTGATTCTCAATAAAGTCAATGTCAGTCAGTGAGGATTTACAAGTATATATATTAATGTTTTGCATACATGTACCGTACCATAATCCCTCTAATAATTCAATCCCCCTATCAAAATTCAATCACCACCAATTTTGAGAAAAAAATTCAATCAGTGGTTCAAATAAATTTGACCACCCTCTAAAATCATTGAAATAACGAAGAAATTGATTATCGATGAATCTGAACCATTCCTGTTCTAATAAATTTGATCACCCACCGACTCTTTGGTGCAAAATTTCACTTCCTGTGATTGAATTATTAGACGGAGTACTGTATATTCACAACACCACTGACAAAAGATTCCACCATTCCATTTTATACAATAATGAGTTGATCAAAGGAACACAAGTACATGTATTTTAACGTGTCCGAGCCCGTATTAAGCAGTCTCAGAGTGACACTAAACACTCTCTCGAAATTGTCTAGCTCTCGTAGGAATGTCTAAAACCCGGCCATTATTGATCAGCCAGATAATCAATATATCAAGCCAACCTGGTACAGTAGGTCACTCAACCCATACATGTACCCAAGCCAGTCTCCCATTTTCTCCGCTAATATCTAAATGGCAAGCTCAGGAATCTGAGGCATGGTTCCCCCATTCAACTGGTACAGCACCATGACCAACACAGGGGAACCCTTACCGAAACATTTGATTCTTTCCATTCTTTGTGGTCTATGCAGACCGGCATCACTTGAAAGGTTAAAGTTTTTTAGCACCCTTTATGGAGTTTTGTACGGTATGGTGGAAAATGATTAAGGTATTATTATTAAAGGATAAGGAATCCTTTTCAAAATGGAACATAGCAGCTTTCAGACATACATGTATAAACTCATGACCATGAACTTGTAGATTTATTGAACCTAAAGCAATCAACTATCCTCTGAGACGACGGCCTCAATATGCCTGTTGGCTCAGAGGCTAGCTCTCGTGTGTGAGCATTTTTTGGTGAGGTTTTTGCCTCATGAGGACAGGATAAAACTAGAGGTTCGGACGTTCCGCTTTGACCCTTGAGTTGCCGCTCCGGCATGAAGCCTATGCTGGTTGTTTTTTTGAGCAAAAACATACGTCTCCCCCAACCTCCCACCTTGCCTTGAATGGGCACATAATTTAAGGGAAAGTGCTGTAAAATTAATGTAGCAATAAGTATCTTAAACAAAGCTGCGTATCTAAAAATATTAATTACAAAGAAGCGATTTTCATTGTACATACATGTACAAGTAGATGAACGGATGGACGGACACCGGACACGGATGGATGCATGCACACATACACCAAAACCTGATCAAATGTGGGGGCTATCCCAATGAAGCTTCCATCCAAGTTTGGTGAAATTCCATCCAATAGTTCTCAAGATATCTTGCAGACAAGGCCTGTATATACATGTACAAGCAGATGGACGGACACCGGACGAACGCATGGACACACACCAAAACCTAGTCAAATGAGGGGGCTATCCCAATGAAGCTTCCATCCAAGTTTGGTGAAATTCCGTCCAGTAGTTCTCCAGATATCTTGCAGACAAGCCCTGTATATACATGTACAAGTAGATGGATGGACGGACGGACGGACACCGGACATGGATGAATGCACGCACACACACCAAAACCTAGTCAAATGAGGGGGCTATCCCAATGAAGCTTTCATCCAAGTTTGGTGAAATTCTGTCCAGTAGTTCTCCAGATATCTTGCAGATAAGCCTTGTATATACATGTACAAGTAGATGGATGGACGGACGGACACCGGACATGGATGAATGCACGCACACACACCAAAACCTAATCAAATGAGGGGGCTATCCCACTGAAGCTTCCATCCAAGTGGGGTGAAATTCCGTCCAGTAGTTCTCAAGATATCTTGCAGACAAGGCCTGTATATACATGTACAAGTAGATGGACGGATGGACGGACACTGGACACGGATGAATGCACCCACATACACCAAAACCTAATCAAATGAGGGGGCTATCCCAATGAAGCTTCCGTCCAAGTTTGGTGAAATTCCGTCCAGTAGTTCTCCAGATATCTTGCAGACAAGCCCTGTATATACATGTACAAGTAGATGGACGGACGGACGGACACCGGACATGGATGAATGCACGCACACACAACAAAACCTAATCAAATGAGGGGGCTATCCCACTGAAGCTTCCATCCAAGTGGGGTGAAATTCCGTCCAGTAGTTCTCAAGATATCTTGCAGACAAGGCCTGTATATACATGTACAAGTAGATGGACGGATGGATGGACACCGGACACGGATGAATGCACCCACATACGCCAAAACCTAATCAAATGAGGGGTCTATCCCAATGAAGCTTCCATCCAAGTTTGGTAAAATTCCGTCCAGTAGTTCTCCAGATATCTTGCAGACAAGCCCTGTATATACATGTACAAGTAGATGGACGGACGGACGGACACCAGACATGGATGAATGCACGCACACACACCGAAACCTAATCAAATGAGGGGGCTATCCCACTGAAGCTTCCATCCAAGTGGGGTGAAATTCCGTCCAGTAGTTCTCAAGATATCTTGCAGACAAGGCCTGTATATACATGTCCAAGTAGATGGACGGACGGACGGACACCGGACACGAATGAATGCACGCACATAAACCAAAACCTAATCAAATGAGGAGGCTATCCCAATGAAGCTTCCATCCAAGTTTGGTGAAATTCCATCCAGTAGTTCTCAAGATATCTTGCAGACAAGGCAAGGGGACGGACAGACATCCATCCAGAGAGACAGACATCCATCCAGACAGACAGACAGACGGACAGACAGACAGACAGACAGACAGCACAAACACTAGATGTCTCCCCCCCAACATAGTTGGGGGAGACATAAATATCAAACTTGTTTGATAATTCTGCTTCGCGAGGCGAAATCCTCACCGTGTGCGGCGAACGTAAGCTAACAGCTGTTTTATTCGGCCAGCCAATGAACCGCATCTTATTTTCACATGATTTTTCGTACGACTGTTCAAAATGACCATTTTTACGTGAGATCACATGATTTTGGAGGAGGTGTTCCGCGGGAACTGAAATCAATTTCGGTGAATCTTTTGCTCACCGTGTGCACTGAAACCACATGGGAGCTAGCCCCTGAGCTAACAGGCAATCAAGGCCGTTTGCTCAGGTGATAGCTCTCGTGTGCGCCAGGCTTCAGCTTTCGCCAACCAATCATCAGGTTTGAGGTGCAATGTTCAACAACAAACCTCATGGATGATTGGATGACATACTAAAACACATCTTTGGTCTCCAGGGCAGAAACTGCCCATAAATTTTCCAAATAAATAAACAAAAGTCCATGGAGAATGTACAAAAATACAGAGGCTGTACCTGTATAATACTAGCAGGGGAATGACTATAGCTCTTACACTTCAAGGCTGCTTTTGTAAGCTATCAAATTCTGTTTGTCATCTCAATGAATTTCTTTTTTATTGAAAAATATTGCATTGTTCATTGATGGAAGTGCTGCTTCTGTTCACAATTTCGATGAATCAAGATAATGTCACTTATATTTTATACAATTAATCTCCGATTTCTGTCCATTTCCATCATTCCCGACACACAGCTGGTGTCATATGACCTACATACTTGTGACAGTGAACCTGCAGTGCTAGCTTACGCTCAGCCTTCCCTGTAGCTAAACGATGATATATAGCTCAAAACAAGCACTTAGATCCGACATTCAGTAGCCCGCCATCAATGAAGAATTTCCGTGTCGGTAGTCAAAAAGACCTTATTGCGTTTCCAACATGTATTCCTATGAAGTAGGCTCTCATTTGCTAATTGTCCAGTAATGAGTGAGTGAGTCCATCCGAATCCTTTCGTCGGCAAAATAAGGAAAACCGTTGACATTAGAACCTTGATTTTTGGCATGAACGTGCATTAAAGGACTGTTACCACTTTTGATGAAAAATTGACCTACTTAGGTGACCTATAACATTACGCTTGGACCCCCAAGTCATCTTACTTAGTAGGTCCTGTGATGTTATTCACACTACTCATGTGTTATAATGCTATAAACAATATACCATAGCCTACATAGAAAGCCTCTCAAAGGATATGGTATATGCAAGTCAGCAATCACTGGTAAAGCCTCGGCTCAAGTCCATTCTCAATCTCCTGGCTTTTCAGTTCCTGAACTCAACGTTCGGACATGCATATGCCAAATTTCTGACCATTATCGAAGAGGGGAGGTGGGATTATCAATGCAATTAAAAAATTTTTAATTTTCAATCAAATAATTTTGAATATAGGACAGTCACGGGATGGTACTCAGCTCTAACTGCAAACAGCGCGAAATGATGTAATTGCCCATGTGACATACGTTACGCTGAGGTTAGGCAATGAACCATTTCTTAACAATGCTGTATTATTTTATTGGCAGAATTTTATACAGGTGATGACTTCTTTGCAATGCCTATTTAACTCCGAGACAATAACATCTTCAAAGTTGATTGGATTTTCAGTATTTTGAAAGCCGCGTTGATACTTATTGTTTTCCAATTCTTGTGGCATAGCTAATGTTAAGGCATTGCTCGGTGCGTCAATTTCAATATGGCGTTGAAAATTGCATTTTCAGACTATAAAACCATCTCCAAATTCGATAATCACCCAGTGACCCATGTTGATATTTTAAACACTGCTTCCCTGTCATGTGATTTTTTTTTATTAATCGAATAAAAAGTGAGGTTCTTCGATCTACTTTTTATGTAAAAATCCTTGACTGTCCCTATCCCCAAAGTTTTCTAATATTTGCGACGGCATTACCTCACCTAATAACGTCTCTAATCGGAAAAGGCAATATATAATGTTGGAAGAGTTATTACAGAGGAAATAACCCTGAGTCATGTCATCAACATTGTTTGAGGCATTAACCACCTTAATTCTTGGGGGTCTAATTAAACGATAGACATACACCCTATATGCACATACCAGCAGAAGTATCGAAGCACAGAGAAATAGGTGTATTATGGCTGACCACAAATTACCTGCATACAATAACAAGTTAGTTCAATGCAATATTCATAGCAATGCATCATCAGCAGCTGTGGGGGTGTTAATACCTGAACATAAGCTTACATCTGCAGGGACTCTTAATATATATACAGTAGTTACATGTACGGTATCATTTTATAATACTCACCTCTTTATCAATTTTTTCCATAATTTTCACAATTCGTCAACATCAATACACACGCGAACAATCAGAATGGCACTAAAATTCATCCAATAATCTTTGGAGCTTTAGACGTATATATCAAAGATGTCGACTTCCGCTAGGACAGCCAGATCTCTGATCCGGGCACGATTTCCTCCTTATGTCCATGTGGGGCTAATTATTACAGACAAATCCATATATCCCCGATCGTCATGGCAACGTGATTTGTAATAATTAATTCTGGCAGATTGTTCAACTCCCCATCTGCATATTTCATAATATTGCTACAAGAATAGCACGGTATATCCAACAATAAGAATCGACCATAGCCAATTCGGGAACGAGCATTGATGAATCCAATATATCCCAGAGAGTCACAGATGTGCATACACCAATATGAAATTATGTGCGGCGATTATCTTTTCTGCGATTCATATATGTCAAAAACCTCACATATCGTACATTGTACATGACCCTCAGGTAATACAGCAATCTGTAGCCCATCCAAACGTTTGCCAGCTGCTTAAACAATTGTCCTAAAATAACTCTGGACTAATTTAACCAGCTATATACATGTAGTAGCCTTCACAGCAACATGTACTGGAATCTTTGTACTTGTAGCTGTAAAAGCTGTACTCTGTATAGAGCTCAATCCTTGTCTTAACTCTGAACTTCACCTCAGTCTAAGGCAATAATTAGGCTGGATTGACCCTATAGGCCATAAACCATGGAGTCTGGTACTGTAGTACTGCAGCACACAGCCCCCATCACAGAGCAGTGTGGAGCATGTATCAATAGTCAATAGTGAGCTTGACTGATCGAGGGGTCATTCTCTTTGCATCAGGCAGATTCTATCGCCCTGGCAGTCAAACAATGCTGCTAAACTGAGGCAGATGTATGTCTGGAGCCTGAGCTCCCACACTGCTTACAGAGGGCGCATGTCCTGGCACTAGAAATTATATACTTACATTGTGCATATACCGGTATCTGCAGTAATATACATGTAGGTCAGGCTATTAAATATACATCCATTTCTTTCACAGATGTTGAGGTGTATATAATTAAATATCCATTCCAACACATGATGTTACGCTCTGCTTGGATAAATGCTGTATATCCAAACAAATAAGCTGAGAAGTCCTGCCAAACTCAGGCTTTACAGCTGTGTATACACATGTATGGCATATATTTATACATATATATCACATATTTAATAATTCTGCACTTAAACCAAACTTAGACTAGACTTCTGATTTTCAACCTTTGAATGAACACACAACTTTCAGTATTGTTTTGTGTGCTAAGTATGGTATGGAAAATACAGATACAAAATATAAACAAGACAGTTTTTCAAAGAAATATTCTAGAATAGTTGATTAAAATATTATTCCAAATAATTGTGAGCGCCTTTGGTAAAAGTGAAAACGAGGCGACTACTTCCCGGACGCAGCTTTTCATACCTCACCCTTAAAGAGCGGCAGTTATTCAGGGGGAGATCAGACACTTTCCGGAAAGGGCTATAGACGAGAGATTGACAACAATAATTCACAAGGAGGGCTCAGTACTTGTTATCAGAGAGATAGGTTGTATGTATACATTTACATATACCAATATTTACATTGTAGAATCAATAACAGGCCAACTGTTTAGCTACATCCTATGATTATCTAATTATTAGGACTCCCTGTTTTATGTCTATTTATTGATCTCAGACAATGTGCAGAATTAATGCGCTGTGTACCGTGAAATATTTATTGATCTTACATAAGTGTGCAGGCACAGTCTATCTTGGAATATGAATTCAGCTGTTTAATAAGATGAACAACAATTAATGAAATGGCACAGCTAAAGTAAGTTCGTTTGTCTTATAATTACTAACTTAATTGTCTGGAAGAAATTCTTTCACTCGAGTTTTTTTTAAGTACATTCAAGCAGAATGTTGAAATAGATTATGGGAAACTGCAATAAAAATATATAAACCAGCCAAGAAACTGTGCATGCATCCCAGTATATATATGACTTAATTGTATTTACTGGTGTTTTAATATTCCCCAATAATTTGGCTTTAATATGCTCTTGTGAATAATCTTTTCGATGATTTTCAATGATTTGACACTCCAATTGGATAAGAAAAATGCTAATTCTTTATACCTTTTCATCTTGAAAATGAAAAAAATTATCCAATGGGTTGATTAAATAATTTAATAACCCTGATCAACAAAGAAATCAAGGTTGCTCTGACCTATCACTTTCAAAAACAATTTTTTGTCGAGGTGCTGTCATTCTAACTAAATTAATAGTTCAGCATTATTTTTATCCAATGTCATGTAAACAACTAGTTAACGACCAGCAGCACAATTCACTTTTATTGGTAAAAAACTATTAAAGGAATCTGGCATCTAAGTTAATGTCACATTGAGTTTAAATAGGCGGATCACAATTTCTCGGTATCTGCATGCAGAGATAAATTTGAATGACTGTGGTCAAATTATGGAAGAGATTACCATGCATTATTCTAACAGTTGCATTACATACAGTAATATTATATAGATTTTTGGTGTCATTTGTTGTTTCTTCTACATCAAGGTATAATCTGCAGCCGGATATTTTAAAATCTCACTTCTGACACCGTTTTTAGTGGAGAATCGAAGAATCGATTGAACACTTTCATGAACTCGACCTTATTTCAATGGGGAAGTTTATACATTGTAGTTAGAAAACCTGAAGAACATAATCAGGGTTCTCATTAGTAGCTGGTAGGAGGATAAATTGCCTGTTTGTTTACCACCCCAATACCAAATTTTGGGCCAAGTATTAAAGTCCATACATAGATGTGAAGATCACACACAACACAGGCCTTGAAGCTTGAAAACCAGTCTGATACAATCAGCATTTGGATTCACAAAAAAGTGTGATTGAACTGTAATTTTTTGAGGGAAAGTACAATGTGGCGAGTCTAATGAAATATTAACGAATCTGGAACAAAAAAGGGGAGCAGTCTTGCGAGCAACTGGAGGCAGAACACTGCAATACAGTTGATGAAGGATCGCCTTCCTTCAAGACATGGTCCCCGTTGCATAGCAACAGATGAGAAAATCAATAGTGTGGATTTATTAACTTAATCACTGCCGCATTCCTCTCATTTATCTCTAAGCTATGCTTGGCTATACAAGAACATGTATGCAGCAACAAGGCACTGGAGACCAATGATTGGATTTAGCACACACTACAATATGGTTTTGCTTAGATTATTCCAACTTAATGAGATTTCCATTGCAGATGGGCTCAGCACAATTGCTCGACCCACCCACTTAATGCTTAGCAAAGGTTTTTAGGTTTTCTTTTATATATTTTATATCAAATACGAAGCTGCGCATCAGAAAACCCCTTGGCTCTGGGCTCCAGCCATTCATAACGTATTCAATTTGAACCAAGATGTCAGGAACCCCAAGCAGTCAAGTGACAAATGTACAGATTATCAAAACTTTTGCAATTAGAAATGACCCCTAAGGTTTCCGTCCAATCAGAGAAACGCGTATTCATTACATAAGTCCCTTGATGCATCGATGAGTTATACCAAATTTTACATCAAGCATTTGAACGATATCAGATATAGTGATTATTAATGATTTTGCATAAATTCAAGATGGCCGTCCATCCTTCCCGCCACTCAAAGGAACTGATGTGGTTACTCATTCATGCAAGTCTCTTGATACATCGATGCTGTATACCAAGTTTCGTATAGAACACTGAAAAATCAGAAGATTTTGCATACCAGGTACATTAAAGATGGCCGCCAAGATTTCCGGCCAATCAGAGAAACCAGATCTGTCATTCATCATAAGTCTCTTGATGCATCGATGATGTATACCAAATTTTACATCGAGCACTTGAACAGTATCAGAGATAGAGATCATAAATGATTTTGCATAATTAAAGATGGCCGCCCATACTTCCCACCACTCAGAGGAACTGATGTGGTTATTCATTGCAAGTCTCTTGATACATCAATGCTGAATACCAAGTTTCGTATAGAACACTGAAATGGTATCAGAGATATACATCATTAAAGATTTTGCATAAATTAAAGATGGCCACCAAGGTTTCCGCTCAATCATAGAAAACAGATCTGTCATTTATCTTAAGTCTCTTGATGCATCGATGATGTATACCAAATTTTACATTGAGTACTTGAACGGTATCAGCGATAAAGATCATCAATGCTTTTGCATAAATTAAAGATGGCCGCCCATCCTTCCTGCCACTCAGAGGAACTGATGTGATTATTCACTGCAAGTCTCTTGATACATTGATGCTGTATACCAAGTTTCATATAGAACACTTAAATGGTATCAGAGATATTCATTAAAGATTTTGCATAAATTAAAGATGGCCGCCAAGGTTTCCACCGAATCCGGGAAACTGGTTCGGTTATTCCTTTGAAATTTCTTGATCAATCGATGATCTATATCAAGTTTCACACTGAACAGCGGAATGGAACCCAAGATACACAAGAGTAATGGTTTTGCATAAATTAACGATGGCCACTAAAGTTTCTACCCAATCGGGTCCAGATTCAATAGGGTTCTGGGTCACAAGCATATGGATGTGTACTGCAAGTTTGTGTGCATAGGGCAAGTCATTCTAAGGATATCTTGGTAACAAGAAAGCTGTGATTGTTTCGCATAAATTAAAGATGGCCACCAAAGTTTCCAACCAATCGGGTCAAGATTCAATAGAGTTTTGGGTCATGAGCATATGGATGTGCCCTGCAAGTTTGGTGCAGCTAGGGTACGCCATTCTAAAGATATCTTGGTAACAAGAAAGGTGTGATGGACAGACGGACGGACGTACATGACGACGACAATACCCTTTGGCCAAATTTTGGCCGAGGGGTAAAAATGATAGAAATACCAGCCTATCTACTTCACTTGGATTAATTTTAATTATCTAGCCCAGCTGAATTAAGATTTGCAATCCGTCATCGCTTATCTTTCATTGATTTTTACATCACATCAGATCAGCTGCATCAAAGACTGAAAATTACAAATATTGAAGTCCGGCCAGGTAGTCTGATGTCATGTCAAAAACCACTTTTCCAAAGCTACCTCAAAAAGTACTTACAAAGTACTTCAAATAAAACCAAATGAAGCAAACAGGCTGATATTTCTGTCATTCATTTGCCCATGAAGAATATAAAATGAAAAATATTAAAACCTTTGCACATTTGAAATTTGTGTGCCTCTTTGAGTGACAGTCGAGTCTTATTGCTTGAGCAAATCAGGAGGCCTGTCAGATACCAGGCACAAACACTGCAATGGAAAACCGCAAAGAAAACGATACCGGTATTTCAGTGCATTTGAATTAACACAAAGTGTTTTTTTAAAAAACACACATAAAAATATAAATTGTATACTAACATCCATGTCCCCCGGCTGCATGGCTTGACCAGCTGATATCTGTCTCTGCGGACCACCGCCAGATCCTGCACCTGGCTTGCGGGTGGTTGTGGTCGTGGTCGCATTTCCCTTTTCACTAGGCTCGGGTGACATTTTCTTTTTCTTTTTTTTTCAGCGTAAGTTCCTCAGTTTAATCGGCTGATCCGTTCAGCTTGTATGCATCTTGCGTAATCATACAACCCCTCCATAGTCTCGGATTTTCCCAGTTTTCCAGATTATTGCAGCATATTGTACCGGTAATCCAGTTTTTCCATTGGATGAGATCTTTTTAAATCTCACTTCTGCCACCGTTTTTAGTGGAAAATCGAAGAATCCAATGAGCACATGACATATGGAAAGAATGCCGACCTATTTCAATGGGAAAGTTCAAACACATTGCAGGTAGATATAATCCGAAGAACATCATGAAATCCCATAGCCCCCACTGGACAAAATATCTTCAAATCCCACTTCTGACATCCAATTTAAACGAAATTCGAAATAGTACCAGAATACAGTTAGACCTTGGAGAAGTTGAATCCCTGACAACTGAAGACCATAAATGCAACACCATATTGATACTGGAACATACTCAATTATTAACGATCCACTAATTGAGAGACAAGTGGAATACAAACAGTGAAATGTAGAATCCTTCAACTGACTGTGACATACGTTAGACCTTAATTCCCACTCTCTCTCGTACATATCCCACATGGAATCCTCCTGAAGCTCACTGATGACTGATGAGGTTAAAATCCAATAATCCTATCCCTTGTACATACATATATGTCACATGGAATTGATGACTATGGGGATTTGATAGCCATAAACATTCGGGAATTCTGCAAGTCCACATCAGGTTACAACTGCAAATATCAAAGAACCCAATCAAATGCAATGATAGCAAAGTGATTCCCTAATGACATAACTGATGAATTAACCATATTTCAAAGTTAACCCTTTCCTATAAGCTATCACCAGTGACTGAAATACATGGACATGAATATATCTGAAACATACAAGTGTTGTAAATGACCATAACAGAATTTGGTTATGATTCAGATCTGGCAGCTGGAAATCCATACATTTTTAAGTCAACCATTGTTCTTTCAAGGAGACTTTATGAAATGAAATAATCTCAAGAGACGACATCACAAAACCACCAGGACAAAAATGATCAGCAGTTTATTTATTCTGAAGCCGAGCCTTCAAACTCTAAATCGAAAGATCAGGAATGGGCCTGTCCCACATTAACCATGGATAGACTCGCGAGGACATGCCTCATTGCGAAGCAGTGCAGTTCCTGATGGAAATCTGTGGGTCATTAAATATTATTCCCTCTATGCTTTAACATGGGAAAATTTGTTTAACTGGTTATAACTGATCTAAATATGGTGGATATACTTCAGAATACACTGGAAGGAAAGACCATGACACTAGGTTGAAAATACATGTATTCCAGATAGGGACCCCATATATTAGCATAGGAGAAATGGAATTTAACGAACCACAGATTTTCACCAAGATTATCACCATAAGCTCTTGCTAACTCTAATGGCTGTGCAATAACATGTCCAAAGTCTTGTCATGTAATTGGTATTGCTTAGTTGGGGGAAAGGCCCATTATATGCAGCAACAGTGATCAACATCAAATCCTGCTATTTCTTAAATATTAAATATATGAACTAAGTTCGGAAAAATCAATTCAAGCTACTGGACCTACATGTAAATGTATAGGGTCAGTTCCTTACTAGCAGTGAACAGCTCATTTTGTTCATTAAGATCTCACCAAGGTCTCTCCAAAGATTCTTCAACTTGGGCAATGCATACAACATACATTTACAGCTCGAAACATTTGACGGGCAAAATTTATAACTCAAAACGTTCAACAGGAAAAATGATCTGAGAGTGTGAACAACTACCTGTACATGTAGACCTAAATCAATGGTCGCTATTCACTACCAGGCGTTATAGCTCAGAAATGGGGCTAGACTATCTATAAGGGGATATGAAGGGGGCAGAGACAAAACATATATAACACCATGTTTATCAGTCAATAATCATCTAATCTATAGAGACCAACATTGAGGGTCTGGAAGGGGGGGGGGGGGAGAAATCACTGTAAATTCATACTGTTACAAGTATACAAATTTTATGATTAATTTGTCCAGCAAGTCTGTTTTGAATACAAATGTCGATGTCTGAGAATTATTGACTTGACACTGCGCCTCAGGCAATTGCTTTCCAGCGATTTACATGTAATGTTTATTTCTTGCTCACCAAATACAGGTTTCTGAATTTCTACAGGCGGCTAAAGGGGCAACTGCAGGAAATTTTGATCTGCAGGGCCTCTACAAAATATAACCATGAGCTGATTGGATGACTGGCTTTACAACTGTACATCAAACGGGTCCAGGTACAGATGATATAACATCTCCACTAACCATAAACTTTCCGTTTGTGGCCTCGACAGAAGTCGCCAGTGGATCTGACCCAATGACGTTGAATCGAATCCCGGCAGGCAGCAGCCGAAACCAACTGCATCCAATCATAACTCACGATTCAGGTTCAAATACTTTAAATTCAAAACTCACTTCGAAACCAAGTTTGTCCTTTGCAGCCAGTCTATAAACATGTGCACTCCATAAATTATCTTGCCTACTAGCTCGACATGTACATGTACTTGTAAAAATCAGTTTGTAGGAACCTCCAAGTACATTTAAATAATTAATACTACGTGTAGTACAAGCAGCCTGGGCACAGTCAAGTACTCCCCAGTCGGAAATGGTAACATGTAATCAGAAATCAATATGCATGCAGTATGCACCAGTGAATGTAAGCCAATTACATGATCAGACCACCGTCGTTAGGTGTCATAATTGGCAGTTCGTCCTCCATGAAAATGCGACCATGTACATTAATTGACTATGGTCACTCAGAAGGGCAGGCAACCATAAAATTTTCATGTTACTATTGAGTGGTCAAAGGAAATGGATTACACCTTACTTACAAGCCCCTTAATTGTGAAGATCGTTCAATTCCAGCACAGAACATTCCATACATTGGCGAACACAGGAAATACATGTACCGTACATGTACATATTCTACTAACAATGCAAACACCCTGCTATTGCATTGTGTTATCACCAAGTACATGAACGGCAACGATTCGGTACAATTAAACGCAACCTCAAGACTCAATATAATTAACAAAGGATCTGCCTTGCACAAAGAACAGACAAACTGACAAAATTATCCTGTGAAACTGTCGCAGGAAATAAGGACTGGACATGATAGGCTATGTACAGGTTACCCTGAAATATGAGATGGCAACCTCGTCTTGCTGCAGTTGACACCGAGTCTGAGGTGTTATAAAGGGGACCCGAATACAGGTTGTTGGTTTTCTAGAAGTGGCAACCTAACAGGTTTATCACTTATTTCCAGCTCTGATAAATAGCTTGAGAAATAGAGACACAATAATTAACATCATTTCAAAGCAAGCTTCTTTTGGAAATTACAATGGGCTCCAGGAGACAAGTGCACAAAATGACTTTTCAGAACTTTTTCTGAATTTTTTTACCGATTATTTTAATAGGTTATTCTTGTTACTTTGGAAAAGGATATGCCAATGGAGTCTAGATTTTTAGATCTGAACATGCATGCACACTTTGGTACACTTAAAAATTTGAGTTAGAATTTGTCCAAGACTATGAAAAATTCCATGACTAAAACATAATTTTGATGACTTTCAAGAACTGGAACTGAATATTAAGTTTAAAATCCACGAAATCGGATGACTTCCAGAATTGTCCACGACTGTAGTAACGGAAGTTTATTGAACTAAGAATCATAAAACTATGAGCACATCACACAAATGTGATATATAGTCATATGGTAAACACCACCTTGACAAAGAAATATATACCCACAGGATACCAATCTAGACAGAAATTGCAGAAGGAATGTGCAGAATTAACACAAATTCTGTTAGTGATGTATTGATTGCACCAATCACACAACAACTGCACATGGAACGATCAATATCAGCACAGGATATCAGCCCATCTGTAGAAATATCCATGAGAAACTGAACAAGTACAATGTTTCTCAAAATGACTGTTGAATGGATTATATTCACAAGAGTGTGAAGAATGGCGAAACACAAACTTTAGAATGTTCCTTTCAGCAACGACAACACAGCAATACAGATACATCTCCAGGATGATAAGGCTGCTATATCCATATATCGTTGATATTCCACAGTCCCCTGGTTCACTGTAGAGATATCCACCACAGAAATCAAATCTCTTATTTACACAACAGGGTATGGTTTACGAATTAATGGGACAATCTTCATGTCCGATGCCAGATTCCTTCAACAATGTATCGTTTCTTCCAAAGGGTAATAAATTTCAGACAGTGAATAGCGCCCAGCATACATATCAGAAGGGTATTTACGGAAAGATCGTTTTATAAAAATAAATGCAAGCATACTGGGAAGAATTTTCTGAGTGGCTATTGACGAGAATCAATATATGGCTGAATTCACAAATACAGTGAAATATACTGCCCATTCATGAGAGACATATAGTCACTGGGAATATTCTATACTATGTGCATTGAGAGGCAATCAACAAAACCATTTTGGAGTAAATTCATCTTGCCCATTATAGGGCATAGAAATCCATTCATCACAATGTATGACATACTACATGTCATTTCTCTGTCGAGTTACGTAAATACATATTTGTTTTGTGTTTATAGCAGTTACACTTGAAATTCTAAAGTCAGTTTGAGTTGTAAGTGTAAACATGGCAAAGGACTGATGGTAGCAATTTTTTACTGGTGAAGTCTTTCTAGCCAAAAACTGCATCATTGAAGTTCGCAAGATGCATCTATGTTAATTATTTGGTCATCAGTAACTGCAGTTGCTAAGACTAACTCATACAGGTACACAATGAAATTTTGAAAAATACATTTCCTATAAATTTTAAAGACCTACAATGTATCACTGGATTAAATTATTCAACATGTTCAAAGGCCTCTGAATCAGATTTTAAAATTCGAAGCCTTTCCAGGTTTCCCTGGGATATCCCCAATTTGAAGAAAATTATCAAATACTCCAATTCCTAAAAAAAGGACTATCTGCAGTATTTTGGACCATTTTGTCAACTTCCCGCATTTTATCAGTCCCAAATATGGTGGAACATTTCATTTCCTGTGATTAAATAATACCATTTCTCATAATACTAGTGACAAGAAGCCAATAGATAATGTAACCCATTAATTCCTGAAAGTTCAGGACAGTAAAACATTCAAATCTTTTCAATAGCATTAGGACTGATGTTTCTGGATTTGGGAAAAAAAGAAGGGCTGTACAATGTGGATGATCTTTGCACCTAGTGTTCTTATGGAGCCATTTCTCCAATGTTAATCTGTGGGAAAACCAGACAAAAACAACCTCTGTTATAAGAGAATCTCAATACTGGCTACCACAGACATGTTTTTGAAAAGCTATAGGTCGCAGAGAAGTTCTGCACAAAACATATATTACATGGTTAGCGTTAAGTCGGATTGGCAGCTGTAAAGTTTAGAGTTCACACACTAAATTTCTATACCTGTGGGTTATTTCCAGTTCATAGTCAATATGCAGCACCATAGGCATTATTTCTCCAACCAAAAACCAAATCATGGAAAAATTTGATTTTTAACAGATGTTTCTGCACTGCCTTACCAAGATCAAAGAAAACCCCCCCAAAAAGTTCAATATTGCTGTGAATGCATATAACAGCCCTTTGGCAACTAAGTTCAGCTAGAACATGGCCTTGCTGTCCTCACCTTAGCCTTAGCTTAGTAATGAGAAATTCAATCGGAAGTTGGGTTTTGAAGACTGACTGCAGACTCAAGGCGATCAATTTATTTGGCAAACTACACTGTAGGTTTAAGAAGTGGTGTTTTATTGCCGGATAGAGCCATACGGCCCATGGAGCCTTGTAGTCCCAGACTGTACATGTATATTCAATAAGAGGAAGCATGACTGAGTAGGAGCAAATGAAGCCATGTAAACTTGGCTATCCTCACCTACTTTTGTACCAGAACCTCCAATAATAACCCCTTGGGGCAGCTGCACTGTGCCTGAAACCTACAATGTTACCATCTGCAGTAGCCTACTTTTATAATACCAACAGGAAACGATGGGAAGATGCCAAGACCAGCTATACATTCACACCTGCGAACACATCACCAAATACACAATTATCAAAACAAGAAATTGCCCAACACTTCCAAAGTCCCCCACAAGATGATCCATAAACACCTCAAAACATCTCACAGCACCAACAAAAACACCTCCAACACATCCAGGCATCAACACTGACTCAAAGGTATACTCCGATAGTGAACGACACATCCCAACACAGTGATCTTGAAATGACCATCAATTATGAACAATGCACCGAACATCTCCAAACTCACCGATATCCACCTCTAAAGTCAAATCGTGATCAAAATATCATGCTACATGTATGCACCACAGCCTTGGAACAGTTCAAACTTAAGTATCACACACATTGAGAAACTTCCAAACGACTTTGCCAGCATCCACATATATAACAGTATTATAATTTACTGAACAGCATCCAGAAGGGCTAAAAGCTCTCAAATTAGTCTAAACTATACTGTATTCCTGACATTGCTGGTACAGCTGTGATTTCCATCCTGTTCAGTAATATAATCCTACTTAACTACTGAATACAGGCACAGCTGGGCAGAGTTATGTCTAATTACCATCATCACCTAATCTACGGAATGGGATACCCCATTAGAGGCATCAGGGCAGTCTATTATTGATCCAAAGGGGATCCACCAAATGTGTATGAATTTCTTGTTCATGGCATATTCCACAAATGATAGCCATCTGAACCATAAAATCTGCAAAAACCATATCAAAAGCAGTTTATCAATTATTCTTATCTTCAAAATAAAAATGATATAGAAAAAGTGTATTGCTTCTACAAGAAATTTCAATTTAGTGTCCTATAAAGATTTAACAGATTCTATGCTATTAGGCCCCATAAAAAAAATATTAGTTATCACAAATTCCTGCCCCCACCATGAGTTTCGTTTGACCAGATTTTATTTATTTCGATACATACAGAGTGGAAATAGATCATCCCAGCCCAAAGGGAACAAAGGGCAGGGAGACAATCAGATTCAACACTCTACATATTGTAGTGCATGCACAACCGACATATGAAAAATTAGAAATTTTTCTTAAATCACTATTAAATGATAAAACTAATCATTTTTTTTTTTTGGATGTTTATTTTGAAAATTTCAATTTCAACACAATCAGGTTCTTTCCAAAACCTACATGCATTGTGAAAACTTGTTAATAGAGTTCTTCGAAAATACTACTGGAGTACAATGAAGCTCAGGCTTGAAATACCTCAAAGTTCGAATTTCTGAAAAAAACACCATTTCAATCAATTTGAATATTGCCTTACTGGTGTGACAAAAAATGTGCCACCGAAATATAAGCGTATTGAACTTGTACTCCAATATAAGAACACCAGCAACAAAGGTATCAAAAGTCATACACGCTAATTTTTTTCCAATTCAGAAATATAATTGCATGAAACAATGTCAGTGAACAGAACAAGTAATAAGCTCACAGGACACTTTCAACAATGATTATAGAATTATTTATTAATAAAATCACAATTGTGCAAGGAAACATGTGACAAGTTGTGAAATATTCATATGGCTGGTCTTATTAGACCCGGCCGATCATCAATAATTTGGATCAATCTCGGGTCTTTACACTGGAAGACTGGCGGACAGTAAAATTTATGAGATTATGTGGATTTAAGGCAAGCCAGGGTATAATTTCATCTCCAATATCTCCAAGCCGACTGAAAAATCCAAACCACTTGGAGTCAACACTGAATAGAATTATTCTCAATAATACGGTCTGTCTACTCCTTACCCAGGGCATGATCTAAACTTTTTACATGGTGCAGACTGTTATAAGTTATGTGAAATAGGCCGCGATGTGGGACTGTCGAAGCTCATGGAAGCTGTGGGAGTATTACATCGTCTAAATAGAACCTGATAAGTTAATATTTGGCAACAGTACTTGCATTAGTATTGATTTCAGCTTGTTCAGAGAGAGACTTTGCCATGTTTTTTTCGTTTTATTTTATTTTATTTTTTATTTTTTTGTTGTTTGGGCACCCAAATTCATGGTGCCCAAACCCGTTATAACGGGCTCAAAAATGGCCTAGATAAGGCCCTGTTACCTCCGGACCAGCCCATGCAGACAGAATAGATCTGTACAGTTATTACTGGAACTATGTAGGATCTTACTGATTTCAATTGAATTTGGTGTTCAGAGGTCATGAATATTTAATATTTTATGATATCACAGCCGCATTTTAACTACTTTACTTGCAAACATGGAGGAAGGATAGAGTCATCGTATCAGCTTTAACCCAAGGTTTAGGCCAAGGACCAGCCATATCTACTCTGTATTATGATGCCAATCTGTGGGACCGCGGCAACATCAGAAGATATCCCGACAGCGTGGCGTTTGATTCGGGTGAGCCAACCAAAACGCCCCAACCATTATGTTCCCTTCAAAGCACTATGAAGAGTTCTCAGGATTGGTCGACACTCGCATTCCCACAAGTGACATATCTAAAGGGGAGCACATGGGATTTAATTTTAATTACACTGATTGTTAATAAAATTCAAGGTCACAGCGAGTAAGGGACGGCGTGTCAAGTTAAATGCCGAACTAATGACTGACCCTCATGATCAAGATACCATGAGATAATCAATCCTAGGCCAGGATTTCTCATTTTTTCTATCAACAGGAGAGTATACAGAAATGAAGACCTCATTAGAGTTGATTTGAAATTGAATTTAAATTTTCAAAATATTTAAATTTTCTAAAAATTTAAATTTTCAAAATATTCAGATTATCTACACGAAAATTTTAACTTACATTCGGGGGCGTTGTCAGATCAGCTCTTCCTGATGAAGGCATTCTTCATTTGCACTCTAGTGCATATGTACTAAAACACTAAATCTGGTTCAGCTACGACTCCAGACAGATAATGGTACAGATCTTGATGGTGTCCAGGCCCATAATGCTCTGCCAACCTCTTCTCAAACTAAAGTTGGTAATATGATTGAATTGTTGCGATATCGCGGTTAACAACTTAAAATTAAATTTATGAACCCCGTCAAATGAAATCAAATATTATAAATTTCAGACACAATAAATTACGATGTACATGTATACACAAGTTTCTATAAATTAAAAGTTTACAACCTGTGTACATATAAATCTATCATATTTTCAGGTAAACATTGCCAACATGGTAAATCACTCTCATAGGATGAAACTCCAGGTTTAGTCCCCATGATGAAAATAGTGCCCCTAGAGTTTTGCGAACTGTAGTCACAGTGCACTTACATTGAGTAGAATTCTGATTATAATTTATTTTCACATGTAATACATTGTATGTTTACTCAAGAATACACAAATTGGGTCATGTGTACTGTTTAAACAGCAGATATTTTGATGATTATCAGACATACAAACATGATATAGAGCAATAAATTAATTATTAAATTACTCTGAAAACACACAGAAATTGTCAGTCAAAATACACATGTTCGCTCTACACGGCATGGATTGATTTCATATAGTTTTCTTCGAATTTCTACATGTATTTCTACTTTACCTTGGGCAAATCACATCAAGGGAGACAACCAACAGGGCAAGTTTAGTTATATGATCAAGGTTATTCCCCTTGATTGTGCTACATTCACCTATTTCTACTGTCATCTCAAGCCAAAGGCGTGAAGCAGGCAGAATGTTTGAAAGTGACTCTGAACATATCATTCATGTTATTACTGATACTGTTTTTCCCACAAGATGAGAGAAATTGATAGAAGGAATGAGGAATTCTTCACAATGATATATAGGTGATCCCTTTATTCTAATGCATTTGCAAATAGAAAAAGACCCTGTCCAGGGGCATGTAACTAAAATTTTAATTTTCGAACCGTCTTGTGTGTAATTCCTATAGCTTTTTCTTATGAAAGCAAATAGTTTGACTTTTTGCTCAATTTGTTTTTGAAATTGGTACACAATATCGCTGCCATTATAAAACGTGCATGCGACTTTTTTTACTTCCTGTGACAATTCCCCCCCCCGAGTTCTGCCCTTTTTTCATCAACATGCAGCTTCGCAAAAAGATCAAGCCCTTCAGGGTGGCACATCATTTTGTGATTGCACATCATTGGCAATGCACATCATTTAAAAAAACCATACATTTATTAAGAAATATGATTTCGATGTCAGTGATGTTGAAGTTGGATTGAAGGAGGAACTATTTTAATAAAACTTCAAATAAAGATTACATGTTTTTTTGAAAGTAAGCTTACACATCCCATTGCATAGATCTGATGAATACATGTACATGTATAGTTAGGAAAAATATGTGTGCAATTTGGAGCACGTTCTTGGGACAAAGCTAATAACAATGCGTTGGAGTAAAGCAATCATTTCCAGTATGCAATGGGACACCAGCACTGTGGTAAATTCTAACCTTCTGTGTTGTGCATGTCGTGTGCAAATACATGTTGTAAATAGGGTAAACTTTCACAAGAATACAAAATACTGCCTCGTGAAACAGCTCATCACGGTTAAGGGAGAGTGCGTTTACCTCCCCCCGCAATAACACAGTAACATTCTTTCCGTGAAACACTGAATGAGCGCAAAGGCACTCGATATCTGAACCATTCCATTTCCAGCCCTAAAGTGCCCGCTTGTCTGTATGAGAAAAAATATATAATATAACTTCGTTCTTCTTAGCCCTTCACCCACAAATGCAGACAAACGCGAGCCTGCTGGTGTTGGAAATGTCACTGTCCCGGTACTGTATCCATGGCAAGCACGTGACATGTAGGTCAACTTTTATACACGCTGGGGAATACCACCTCCAGCTCATTAGTTCTCATATTTCTGTGGTTAATCTTGGGCAAGAAATATGTATAAAAAATCAATAAAATATTTTATTTCTCTGCACTGAAAGAATCACTGAGTTGTTTTGCACGATATATTTTTATGGCAAGCCAAGCAACACTGCTTGTATTTGAGGCGGGGGTAAAATGTACCAGCCGCGCTCAGAGAGAATCAGTTTTGCGCATTTGTTGATTATTTCTACATTCTAATATATCTCCTGGTTAGAATTGGATTCAAAACCTTCGTATCGGCATTTGTTGTGTAATAATTTACCTCTGCAGGGCCTGATCTAGACTTTTAGTTTGGGCACCCTTACCTGGCGCAGAGTGTGATAAGTTATAGTGAAATAGGCCGCGATGTGGGACTGTCGAAGCCCATGGAAGCTGTGGGAGTATTGAATGGTCTAAATACAGCCTGATAACTTAATATTTGGCAATAGTAATTGCATTAATATAGGTTTCAGCCTGTTCAGAGGGAATTTGCTAACAAAATTTTTTTTTTTTTTTTTTTTTCTTTTTTTTTTTTTCTCATTTTGGGCGCCCAAATTCATGGCGCCCAAACCCGTTATAACGGGTTCAAAAACGGCCTGGATCAGGCCCTGCTCTGGGACGTCTTTCATCCGGAGTCAAAACCCCGAGATTGCGCAATCTCGGGGTTTTGACTCGGGATGAAAGACGTCCCAGCGGTAAATTATTACACAACAAATACCTCTATGTCGGTTGTGAACCCTTAACCCTCACATTTGTATGCAAATAAAAGAATACAATGACAACTGTGTCCAACCATACTGTAATGCTCCATAATAATGTGCACTGGTAAAGACTGAGACATAAACTGATTCAAACTCAGTATTAATTAATATAGTAAGTTAAATGTGTGGACACAGATATGGTTGTGCAAAAGCTTTAGAGTCAACCAGAATTTGATATCAAAATTTAAGAAAATTGCATCCTTCATTTAAGGCGACACGAAATTAAAAACTAACGGGTTCGGTACTGCGGGATTCCCCCCTGGTTATTTTGATATTGTAATTCTGAAATAAAATAATGTCACCAAACTATTAGTAAATAATAACAGGTTAGTATCCCATATAACTTAGAGATATAAAATTAGAAATTGAAATATGAGGGTATGGAGTTGGGCAATGCATTGAAAGTGTAGCTTGAGCTTCAGGAAAATATGAGGGCACAGTGCCCCGAGGGTGGGGACATGCTTTCATGGGTAGTGCACGGGTTGAAGTGTAGGATCATGTAAGCTGCGGGAAAATATGATGGTATGGGGTCGGGCGAAGCTTAGTTTAGAAGATATAGGGTGGGGCTCGGTGCCCCAGGGGTGGGGGCATGCTCCCGGGAGTAGTGGATGGGTTGAATAAGTGTACAGGATGATTTGAGCTCCCAAACTATATGAGGGTATGGGGTCGGGCAAAGCTTAGTTTAGGAGATGCTCCCCGAGGGTAGTGGATCATGGGTTCAACAAGTGTAGCCAGATGTAAGCATTCGGAACAGATGAGAGTTCGGGGGGTCGAGCTGGCCTTAGTTTAGGTGACATAGGTGAGGTCGAGAAGCTGTGGACAGGAATTTTCTAAGTCCAAAACTTTAACATTTACTTGGTCCTGGGGTCTCAGGGGTGGGGACATGCTCCCAGAGGGTAGTGGATGGGTTCAATAAGTGTAGCCAGATGTAAGCATTTAGAATAGATGAAAGTTCGGGGGGGGGGTCGGTCGGGTTAGCCTTAGTTTAGGAGACATAGGTGAGTGGATAGGAAAAGTTTCTAAGTCCAAAACTGTAACATTTACATGGTCCTCGGATCCCAGTGGTGGGGACATGCTCCCCGAGGGTAGTGGATGGGTTCAATATGTGTAGCCCGATGTAAGCATCTGAAATATGAGGGTTTGGCGGTCGGGCAGGCCTTAGGATCAAACTTTAACATTTACTTGTCCAAAACTTTAACATTTACTTGGTCCTGCAGATAGACAGACAGACAGATAGACAGACGGACATCATTGTGGCACATACATCGAGCATTCCGCAGATAAAGCTACGGGCTCGATAAAAATACCACTTTTCATTGGATTATTTTGAAAATTGGTGCACCTATTCGTCACTATATAAACATGTGCAAATGACCTTTTCTCCTTTCTGCAACACGTTTTCAAGAGTTAAGCGCTTTTACTGACAAAAACACTGTCTCTCCTGGACACAATGTCCCAGAGTTTTCAATGGATTGTTTAGAAAATTGCTACATATTATGGTCACTGTGAAAAGATGTGCATGTGAATTTTTCGACTTTCCCCGGACACACTTTTTCCCAAAGTACTATCAATAATATTATAACATAAGTAACACATTTCTCGTGATGCTAGATAGATTCTCGTTAGTCCAGATAGTTTAATGATGGTCTTGGGCAGTGCCAGTTGGTAGTTTGAATTTTTTCTTTGAATGATAAAGTACAGGATTCATGATTGTACTCCTCTTACTGGGGCGGCGGAAGCGGGGGGGCAGGCCCGGCAGCTGGCCCCCAGTTTGGAGAGGGCGGGGGCTCGATCAGCCCCCCCCCCCCCCAGTTCAACAAAAGCTGAGTGACTTTTTCATGATTTTGGTCCTAATGTGACCAGATATACAGGCCGGGTTTTTTCCGCGGCCGCGCGACCTGTAGGCTAGGTTTTCACGGAGCGGCGACTTAGCACTGGAGGGGCACGTTGCTGAAAGTGCTCTGATTTGCTCATACTTATAATAATAATAATAATCTTTCTTTTACCCTCGGTAGCCAGTTTGGCTAGAAGCCAATCTTCCACTGGGCCAAGCACATTCATACACAGAAACATATCTCACAGTCATACATCTGGTTTTGCGGTGTGGGAGGAAAGCCGGAGTACCCGGAGGGAAACCCACGAGCACGGCCTGGGACCAGAAACCCAATCTCACATACGACCGAGTCGACACCATGCGGAATCGAACCCGGGCCGCATTGGTGAGAATCCGAGATGTTAACCACTGGACTAACCGTGCCCCCTTCTGTTCCGTTCGCAATGACCAATAACTGTTTTAGATGTTATTTTACATAGAAATTGCATTAGCTTTATTGGACGATTAGCTGATTTATAAAAGTTCAAAATCAAGCTAAAACTTAAGTTTCATATTATTTCTTTTTGTGTTCATACTTTTCTCTCCAAACGTGTCAGCGCTCTCCAACCTGCTGCTGAAATGTTAATTTCTTCGAGATCACTGCGTATAGTTCAAATTTTGGAAAGGAAAGATACTTTTTTTACATTCAAAATTATCAACTCAATTTTTCTTTTAAATGACGAGAAAAATCACAAAAACAATCTCAAAATCCAGTTGATTATATAGTCATGATATGTCGTTTTATATGCCGGAAATCAGCCAGATTGCGTCTACAGCCATCTAGGAGCGCGGAGCTTCCGGGGTCTAGGCGGCCCCTGGACCCTTGCCTAAAGTGCTATGATAGTCGAGCCTCCCAGTTTTGGGGACTGAGCTTCCACCGCCGCTGTCTTATATATCTCATCAATCATGTATAGGTATATTTTCAAGAGCTTGGACTCTTGGTTTGTATTCCCAGTTTGTACATGTGAAATGCAAAGATGGAAGCACAACTGTCACGTATTTTAGAGCCAAGAACCAGAAAATGTGGTGCACTCTGACTACTAATTTTTCTTCTACGTCGCAAATACTTAGGAAACTTACTGTATGTACATGTAACCTTACATGTGTACATGAACATATTGAAGCCTCAACCTGAGTAATGTATCATTGGCCTGGATTTCATTTTCTCTATGATTTTCCCCCTCATATTTTCTAAATTGCCTCCCTATTTTCTGATTTTCTCCCTCATTTTCTATGATTTCCTCCATCAGATTTTCTTTACGATTTCCTCCATCACATAATTTTCTCTGATTTTCCCCTCATATTTTCTAAATTTTTCGTCTATTTTCTGACTTTCTTCCTCATTTTCTATTACATGTATTTCTTCCATCAGATTTTCTTTTTGATTTCCTTCCATCACATAATTTTCTCATTTCCTGTCTATTTTCTGATTTCCGCCCTCATTTTCTATGATTTCCTCCATCAGAATTTCTCTATGATTTCCTCCATCACATAATTTTCTCTGATTTTCCCTTATGTTTTCTCAATTCCCTGTCCATTTTCTGATTTCCTTCCTCATTTTCAATGATTTTCTCCATCACATTTTCTCTATGATGTCCTCTCTCATATTTTCTTTGTGATTTCCTCCCTGGTATTTTCTTTATAAATTTCCTCCCTCATATTTTCTTCATAATTTCTTCCCTCATATTTTCTTCATGATTTCCTCCCTCACACATTCTACATGTATCACAGCTAGTTGATCGATCCGCTTCAAAACCAGACTTCAACAAATCCAGACTTAACATTTGAATAATGGCACTGGAGTAGACACATATGGCAGAAACTCCATCAAAATGCTGATATGCCACCTGAGAGCAGATCTGCGAACACTCAGACATTCAAACCAATAGCACGATATGCTATGAATAATTTAGGTATCCGGGATTATCAGAACACCACAAATGCATCCCATGTCACTTAATTGAGGAACACCAGGTGTTTGTTCTAATATCCCGGGGATTCATGCAGACCGTGATGAAACATTAAAATTCTATGAAAATTTTGCCAAAATTAAGGATCCATACAGGATGTACAGTGGCACATTGTTTTACTTGCTTGGATTGTTGTCGGCCTCAAAGTTTCATTTATATATATCAAAATAAAGAAATCACTCGTCTTTGCTGTCTTTTCTTGGGTGACAATTACCCATTTTGTAACAGCAACATTGCCACACTAAAGGCCAAAAAAAGAAAGTCTTGTTTCTGGTGAAAGACTGGCATAAGGAATAGTTTGGGGACACATCTATTCTTGTGTTTTTTTATTCTGAAAGAGCCACAATTTAGGATAGTTGTATACGTTAAAAAAGAACATGTAGAACTGTTTTCCGCGCTACATATCCTCATTGGAAATTTCTTTGTCAATTGACATGTTGTATAGAAATAATCCATTTTATGTCCGAGATAATGTATTTTTATTTCATGCTAACTGTAGGGTGCCACCATTAGATATGTCAGAGTTGAAGTAAAATTACGTGAGTTGAGAGAGGATGAAGTCCGATGTGAGTGGTACAGTAACCTTACTATTGGTAAAACATTCAAGGCTATGTGATGCCACACTAAGGCGAAACAGAAGAAAGCCTAGTCAAAGACTGGTGGAAAGAGGAGATCGGTGACACATCTCGCGCTTTTTATTCTGAAAGAGCCATAATTTAGGACAGTGGTAATATTGCACGTAATTAATGAAATTAGCCTGAATATTTTGAATATGTTCCTACGAAGTAGGCTACAGATCGCAAATTGTCCGGTAATGAGTGAGTGCATGAGTGAGTCAGTCCATCCGAATCCTTTCATCGGCAAAATAAGGAGAACCGTTGATATTAGAACCTTGATTTTTGGCATGAACATGCATTAGGGCATTGTTACCAGCAAGTTCTGAGTTGACCGAATTCTGATTAAATTTTGATTTATAATTATTTTTTTAATTATTTATTGATGGCTCAGCGAGTACACTGTCATGCCCGTCGGGAACCCTTGGCTGTATGTTTCACTGTATATATAACACAGTGGTGGGATATGCCATCCGTAATTGTTTTTATGAAACAGGAAATGCTAATTTTCCATCATTTGTTAGTGCATTTATCTACACCGCTATGCCAGCCTCAATACACACAATTCAGTATATTGTTATAGATATATGTAAACTGTGGCCTTTAACGTGTATCCTATTTCACATCCAAACATTTCATCACTGACCACATCAGGCTTCAAATTCAGGTCAAATTACCCACTGATGGTGAAATATCCTACATCAACCAATTAAGTCAGCCTGGTGCAATAACCCAGCAGAAGAAAGAAAGATGTGGTATCATCCTTCAGATTAGTCTGTGTGAGCAACAATGATAAAAGTTTACTGAGGGTGAAACAAAGCCATGACAGCATGTTTAAAGGGTCTTCTTTTGGTATAATTTAATTAGATAAAGTAACTTTGATCATGATGTGAAAATATGATAACTTGAGGGGTTTTTTGTACCTCTTGAATATTGACTATATATCACACTTGGATATAATTTAAACAAAAAATTACATGTGTAAACAAAATATGTCTAAATTTTTCTGTCATTTCAAATCTTGATCCATTTTGATTCCTTGATTAGGGGATACAGAATCACTGCCACGGAGTGTGTTGGTGTGTCACAGCAATGCAATTCTGATTCACACAACGAAGCTGAGGTGGTTTAAAGGTGAAATGCAAAGGTTTTCATATTTTCCTCTTTATATTCTTCATGGGCCATTTAATGACTGAAATATCAGCCTAACTACTTCATTTGATTTTACTTGAAGTATTTTGTCTCCTGGTAGCTCTTGAAAAGTGGTTTGAAGTTGGTATCTCAAGCCCGGCCGATTTCAGAAATGAAATCCGCATCGCTTATCTGCCCTTGTTTGACGCTGGTTTGTGACGTCACATCAGACCACCTGGCCGGTCGTCAATACTTGTAACGTTCAGTCTCCGGGCGGCTGGTCTGACGTGACGTCACAATCAAGGAAAGATAAGCGATGACGTTTTGCAAATCTGAATTCAGCTGGGCTAGGGGTACCAACTTCTAAAAAGATTCTAGCAGGCAAGATACTTCAAATTAATCCAAGTGAAATTGATATACTTGTATTTCTGTTATTATTCAACCTATATTAAATGTAAAACGAAGAATTTACAAACCTTTGCATTTCACCTTTAACGTTTATCAATGAAGAAAATCACC
Organism: Hanleya hanleyi; assembly: GCA_036873755.1. Lineage (NCBI taxonomy): Eukaryota > Metazoa > Mollusca > Polyplacophora > Lepidopleurida > Hanleyidae > Hanleya > Hanleya hanleyi. Next base: position 45,371 of record JAVTVY010017612.1, read on the forward strand.
GATCAACCGCCATAGAATATAATGTGAAACAAGAAAACCGGAATAGTACATTCCTCAGATTGCCGATACCCAAAATGTGTTATCTCATATATATCTAGATAACAACGTGATGTAGAGACGCTATATTTATTCGTCTTTGTACCGGTTATGCTCAGGAGAATGACATAGAATCATTATTATCTTGTGCAGAGAAGGTGTTGGTCTTGAGTTGAATTACCGTAAACTACATAAATGCTACCTTTCTACTATAGTACTATATATAAAAATTTGTTGTATTGTTGGGAAAATAATGTGATTCAAAAAGTTGTTTTGATCCTGGACAAGGGCACTGAAAACCATTAAAGAGATGTAAATGTATTTTCACACGTAAAGCTTGAAATCTACTGAACCTTTATTATTCAATCTGTTTCCTTTAGTTAAAAAATTGTAAAATTAAATCGGCGATCGTTATTTAATTTTGGAATGAAGGCGCATTAGAAGACTGTTACCAACAAGTTCTGAGCTGACCTACTTTTGATGAAAATTCCTGGTGATTTTTGATGAAAATCACTGGCGATTCTGACTTGGGCGGTGCCCATCTTAATATAGGCAGGATTTCAACTGGGGGTGGGGATTTCCAAGAGTTCAGTTCGCGTTCGAGTCCTAATGCCTACTCTACTTCGTAGGTCCTGTGACGTTAGTCACACTGCTCATGTATAACATTATGTGATTTATTTGATCAAAAACCATTAGCTAGTCTTTTAAGCCAACCACTCTAACAATCATTGCAGAACGGACGTCATTAGAATTTCACATCTGAGTGTCAGCACACGTCCCAAACTTCAGCTCATAAAAAATAACTGCACATGTGTATACATGTATAGATTAACAATGCCTTATTGCATCAATTGAATGCTATCACACTCCAATCACGAACTCAATTTCTCAGATTTCCGAATGGAAATTAACATCCATGATCTTACATCAAAGTTTGTATTAGAATTTTATCCTACAACACCTCAAACTGCCCACTTGTATCATTGAAATATGCAAGCTGCTTCAGGAGATTAGAAGAAATTCATTCCATGTACATGGTGATTTGATAAATTTTTCACAACAGGCTGAATTTCCTATAAAAAAATTCCAACAGGGTTAAAATGAACAAAAGACGGCTGTCTGACAATAAAACCATTTATGCATATTACTGTTTGTTCGATAAAGTAGTAAGGTTATTGTTACTTGATCGGTTGTTAGCATGACCTTCAGTTGGTTTTTTAAATACACATGCTAGATGCTATAATTATTTATTATTAATTATTAAATTGCAGACCAATTGTATATGAATATGAAGAAAATGAGTAAGTTTTACTCATGAAAATGTAAATCCCTTATCTATCTTAATTATTTACCCACAAATATAGATGAGGGCTGGTCATGCTAAACAACCAATCAAGTGACAATGGCGTAAACATGAACAAAAAGTTGATATTTTAGATATAATGGTTGGAGAGTGCACAATCTCAGTAAACTCATATGATGATCACGAAATATTATATCTGAATTCAGCCCTATATAAATCCCGTGTGAAACTACTAATAGCTTGTTGAAACAATTTCAAAATCATGCCCACAGTGATTACACATGGTAGCACGTGGTCTAATATATAAACATTATCCTGAAACACTATCCAAATATGGCATGATTTCCAGATAGTGCGCATGGAAAACTGTAATCAAAGAGTTTACTCCTGCCGAAAAGTCTGGCTTTGTTAGGGGTAGAAAATATTAAAAGATTGTGCCGTTCGAAGAAGTGAACATCAATCAGTGTTGAGAGGAAAGGAAAAAATGGTCGTGATTGGCTTATTATGGGATCTTGTAGAATATCGGCGAACATTTCACACAAAGTTTTCATAGCGTTATGTCTAGATGGTATTCCCCTGATTTACATGTACCATCTTGGTTTTAATACCTAGATTGGAGAGTGCATTGCTCTTGAAGATTACGCTTATGGTATCGCCAAAGTTCATCGGTATTGACTTTCAACAAAAAGGCAAATGTGTAAATGCCTTATAGATGAACCTGTGAAGAATATTCTCCACCTCCACCCTGATTCTCAACACACTCCCTGATTCGCCATCCTCAACCCTCATGGACATACAGGTATGGCTGGAAAGGCTCAATTTAACTTTTACAGCTACCCATGCTAAGTATTATAATAATTGAGTTTAAGGAAAATCTGACCCGAGGAACTTTGATTTACTGTATCATCTTATATTCTTTGACTCGCTTTGTTAAATTTGACATCTTGAACCCAATAGTATTAGTTAGAAAACAAAATTGAAAATCTTTACTTTTTTTTAACATAATTTGGCATGTGAAATGAAGTTGCATAAATCTAGTAAAACGAAGCGGATATTTTATGCAATAGAAACAGTAGTAAAAAAATGTATTGTAACCATGACCTCTGATCCGTGCCAGAGTCTGACTGCAATCACATAGTATTAAGCATCGATGTGGGACATTGTAGTGTGATGTACTTCTCACAACAAATGGGTTCTGTTTTATCTTTGTGACCTTGCTGGCGTTACAATAGAAATGTTGCCTATGATCGATCGTAATTGATGTCACAGATCAAAAGCCCTCAGCCTTTGCTGTTAATGAATAGGCATGGTATTGGAGGGTTTTTTCATCTTCCAGGCAGATGATGAAGTTTGGGTCCTATTACTTTTCACACCTGGGAAACCCCAAGGTGGGGCCCTAGGCTATTCCATTTACACCCGAGAACCCCGCGTTTGTCTCTGAGGGCCGAGTCAATGTGGATTGGGACAGCAGTATTCATGCTGCTCTGATCGCGACGCTATACATGTAGTGCTGCACTCGAGTAGAGAGTTTCTTTTCCACTAAAACAGAGAGTGAGTGAATGCAATATGATTTAACCACTTGCTTTCAACACTATTTCAGTCATATTACGATGTTTGGTTCCTATTACTTTTCACACCCAGAAACCACATGTGTAGGGTCCTATTCCTTTTCCCACCTGGGAACCCCACGGGTGCCCCAGTTAGTCGCCTCATACGACAAGATCTCTGAGAGGCTGAGGCCTATTCTTACCATCAGAAGTAAGAGCTCTAGAGTGGTAAAGACTACATGTATAATATGACATGCCATCAATCCACCTGTCAGTAAGTTGGATTCGCTAATGGATTTATCCGAAAACTATAAAACTAAATTTGTCCGACAGATTTTTCCTCAGGATATCAGGGTGTTGGAATGACCTTTCAGAAACTGCATCTCGATCCTTCAAATTTCATGGACCGGTACATATAGCTAGTGGCAATTTCACAAGAATTGCCAGCCTTTCCCCAAACAAGCCACGGACAAGGTGTTCACAAATACATCAAATACATGTAGCACACTCTATCCAGACAGGGTCCTCTGGGAAAGTATAAATGACCACTAAACATGCAATAGACCAGCCAAGCTGATCAGGTCATCTCCACTCAATGCTTCAGTGACAAACTTTAAGAGCACCAGAGTACCGTCCTCACTCAGCAACATTAGGATCATTAAAACTGATGGTTCTTCATCATCACCATTATTTCATCACCATCTTTATCATCACCATTACTCCATCACCAACTTTGCCCCATTTCATCACCATCTTAATCACCACCATATCTATCATCACCATTATGTCATCACCCTTAATCACCATCTTTATGATCACCATATTTACCCCATTTCATCACCATCTCTATCATCACCATCTTTGTCATCACCTTTATTTCATCATAATTAATTCTTCACCATCTTCAATATCATTACCATCTCTATCACCTTCATTTCATCACCCCTATTTCACCACCATCTTTAGCATCACCATCTCTATCATCACCTTTATTTTATCACCATTAATTCTTCACAATCAATATCATCACCATCTCTATAAACCCCTTCATTTCATCACCCTTATTTCATCACCATCTATATCATCACCCTTATTTCATCACTACCTTTATCATCACCGTTAATTCTTCACCATCTTTTAGTTTAATATCAACACCTATATCATCGCCTTTACTTCATCACCCTTATTTCATCTCCATCTTTATCATCACCATTAATTCTTTACCATCTTTATCGTCACAAGACATATTGCTCACCAGTGGGAAACATTAAACTTTAGTCTGCAATAGGATCATAATGGCATAACAATAGCAGGTGTAGATTTGAGACATAAATAAATGATTTATACAAGTAATAAGGCAGACAAGTCTATAAATACATCTCACCTGAGTATATTGGCATTAACATGATTAATGATCAAAATTCATGAAAACTCATATCTTGGCATATCCAAGTCGAACACTACACATGTTGCCTTGGCTGAACATAACACATTATCTGATCAGAATACGGATTTGGTGATGTAATACATGTAGCTATCTGTAAATAATCTGTGGTCCATATTAGGAAAAGTGCAATGTATGACCTCTTTAAAATTCAAATTTAATTGGGTAGTCGAAATTAACATCATACAACCACCACTTGCCATATTTGGAAATCACAAGGGCAGACCTCAAAGAAAATCCTCGCTGCACGGTGTTGGCAAGCTCCTAACTTGATTGGCTATGACATCATGTGAGTTTCCCGGTTTGAACAACTTACTCTATTTATTAGCTCAAGGTAAATGACGGACTGTTAGTGTAGCATTTAATTTGAAATGTGAAGATGATGAAAACTTTGAAACTTGATGTATTTACTGACAAAATCTTGTGTCTTCTATCTTCAATGTACAGGAACCAAGCTACATGTACTAAACTCGTCATCTTGAATGATGCATCTAGCTGAAAACACATCTCATAATTTCTCTCAGGGATCTCAAGTACAAAAGTCTGAAGGTTAAATCTTTCTCAAAGTATAAGCTGGTTTGGACTAACAGAATGAACTTAAGGATGTGATTTCCAGCTTTGGCTCAGATCAGTAAGAAATACTAAATGTCAGTTCACTGCCTGATAATATTAATTCAGCTTTGTCACATCTGATTTTATCGGACAACTCTGAAATGATTCAAGAGAGGCGCAGATGTCTAATTAAATGAGAGCCATGCTCGAGTTTCTATATTAATAATATGGCAAATGAAATGTAGTCGGTCAACCTTGGCATCCATGTTATATCATGGTTGAAACTATATACAAAAATGTAAATTGTCAAAACTGCCTCTATCAAATCACGAAAATGGAGAAAACGAAAAGGAGACATCCAGATACAAGAAAAAACATGACCATTCTAGGTAACATTTGTGATGCAAACCAGAGATTATAAGGTTGGTGAATTGATAGCACTATTTGGCCGCAACTACATGTAGCTATTTCTCATAATTTTGTTATAACGTAATTTTGATGGGGGGAAATGACTAGTAAAGTCCAAATGCTAGTCATTTTGATCAAAACTAATGGTTCATCCCATACATTTGTCTCTTCTTTGAAGTATGCTTAGCAAACTTACAAAGTCTCACAGGTTCCAGTCAAAACTGCCATGTACACTGAAATTAAGTAAGCATGTATAGGAAGGTTCAAGCTTGCAAAGTTTCCGTAATATCCAGTCAAAATCCTAGGACTGGTTGGCTATACTTCAGCAGGGGTCGAAATTCGCACTGTCCTGCAGTTATTCAGTCAGTTTACATGTATTTTAATGGCATGCCGGACAATTGTTGACAAATGTCCTGGTGAACAAATATTTGGTGAACATTTCAACCCCTGTTCAGTACCACTGGTACAAGGCGAAAATGGTCCAATTCATCACACATTTAAATCTGACCAAAATTTATAATTCCTCTCACAAATAGCAGGTGCATATCTTTGAAGGCTGTTTAATAACTCTGCAAAGTTCCAGGGATATTCACTCAAAACCCTAGGACTAGTTGGTTTTCACTGGAGTGCATTGTGATTGATGGTGAAAATGGCAAAGTTAAAAATGTCATGAATTTAAAAATGAACATATCATCTCACAAATAGCAGGTGCACATCTTTGAAGTATGTTTAATAAGCATGCAAAGTAGTTTCAGGAACATCCAGTCAAAAATTCTAGCACTAGTTGATTGTACTATTTAGGTATTACAGACAGACAGATGGACAGAGATACTTAATGTCTCAGGGTATACTTCCAAGGCCATTTTTGCTGAATAAGTCAGTAATATATTAAACAAGACAAATCTGTCGTACATGACAATAGACATGTGTATCTGCAGTTGGATGGTATTAAAACAATAAATTGCCAACATTTCTACCTCCAGTTTAGAGAGGCATATATTCCAGTTACCTGTTCAAGTAGCCTACCAAATTGTTATTCCTGCATCGCGAGTTTGCTTTAATTATTTAGATTAGCAATAAAGCAATCTAATTAAAATTAAATCCTATCTGCTCCATTTGAATATGTCGAATGTAGGATCTAACTAGCTTGCAGTAGCTCAAGCGTCAGCCAATCTTAATAACTCTTCATTAAACATGTTGAAGGGGACTTTTCGGTTCACTTCGCCAAATCATGCCACTCTGGTGGGATATCTTTTGATGTTGCCGCAGTCCAGCCATTGTGGCCCATAATGTGGGGTAGATAGATGTATATGGACGAGTCTTTAGTATTAACCTTGAGGTAAATGGAGACCCAATCCTCTCTCCTAGACTGCAAGAGGAGTAGATCGACCAGGTGGAATAAATTGTTGATTTTCTCCACTAGTTCACAATCTATAAATTGCCGCCTTTGGATTGAATTAAACAACGTTGATCAAAACAGTGATGCGACACTCGATATTGTCAAGATCAGGGTAGGTAGGTACATGTAGGCTAATTATTTTATTTTGCCTCAAAATTTTACTTTTTGTACATGGTGAACATCTAAAAATACATTGCCGAAACAGCGTTACAACCATCTTACTTAGCATCTAAAAACTTGTACAACTATAAAGTCTGAAAAGTCGTTTTTACAAGTTGCCAAATTAAAGTGTGAAGTGTGATCGGTAGGCACCAAGTCGCTTCCACCTGGCCTTAGTCCAAATAAGGCAGTGATGTAATAAGGCTATTAACTCCCTCTGTAACGGCATTTCTAACAGTTTCAAGCTGGTATCAACACTGTCATGAACATGAATGAGGCGAAGATCATCACCTACGTTGTTTTAAAGACCATACTCCAAGCTTTCGGACAAGATATAATATGATGAAAATATTCATCCTTCTTCATTTTTGTATGCCAATGACAGGCAATCATTGAACTATATGTTTATCGGTACTTAAAGTACCGATACAGTACAGCGAGGGTTATTATTCATGATATCCATGGGTGCTCAGAACACCAAATTCAGTTGAAATAAATAAGATCCTACAAAGCGACATACACTATTGAGAAAAATAATATATTAATTTATTCAGATTGAGGATAAAGACAATAATGTTCTTTAGCCACAGCAAACTTAAGTTTGAACTTCCATCAAAAAATAATTGTGATAGACCTTCAGGAAATAGTTGTGCAATGATCTGTGTTACTTTGGAAGTTTTTCTGAAGTGGCGCTTCAAACTGAAGACTGACATATATATATTCTTATTATTAAGGTATTAAGATCTGACCAAAACTTCTAACATTTCTTCTTCCACACAGTTGCAACATCTTTTATGATAGCATAAACAACATGGAAAACAAAACAAGGGTGCCAAGTCTTGATTTGGTCAGGGATGATAGCACATTTGAAAATTGTTCTCACTGAACAGCGAGTTGACCATGATGGCATAATGAATGTTTACTGACAAAAACTGAATAAAAATAAATTGAGAACTTGGCAACTTGGGGCATAAAGATATAACCATGTCCGACATTGATCACTTCTAATCTAGTAAAATATCTGAAAAGTACAGACAGATCGTGACAATTCATATCAAAAAGCTGGACAGTCCAATTTTCTCAACAAGTGGCATGATCTTCTTGACCCGTGATCTGCGTGGGAGTACATATGCACCAATATGATGGTTCACCATGTTCAGACAACATACCCTTTCTCTCCTAGTACTGATCGACATTCAATATTCCGAAGTCAATTATTTTCTCTCAGATTCCACTCGTAATGTCTCTCTTTCATCCAGCATAGCAATTAATCAGCTAATGGTTGCGTGGGAGGGTGCGACATGGAGGGTAGCCTCACAGACTGTATGCTAGCCCAGAATACCAACAGATCGCAACAAATCCTATCAAAAGCTGTACAGTCTAATTTTCTCAGCAAGTGGCATGAAGAATGGAACACTTTAGAACTTCGAGAATTGTTAGCCAATTTGGTGGTAATGACAACTGGCATATTACTGGACACCTATGCTACTATATAATGTACACAAGGGCTACTATGTACAAAAAAGCTCGGTACCGGTAAGATATCTTTAATTTATTTATTCCAATGAAATTGAGGAGCATGAAATTGAACAGCAATTCAATTGAAAATCCCCTCTCACCCAACACACAAAGTCGGGCAAAAGTTGGGCTTAGCAGGGGATTACCTGGATATTCACAAGTTTAGGCCCCAGAGGGTGGGGCTTTCACATGTCCCTTACCAGGGCAAGTCTGGTAACTCTCAGAGGAGGAAATTTAATTGGTTTGGCGTTTTAGGTGGGGATTCACATCAATATTTTCCTATGAGGGAGTTTCGCTGGGGTTTATGTCGGAATTCAGTTAATATTGTATTTGGGTGACTTGAGGTTTAACTTGTCTGCGAACAATTCTCACCTTTCTCTGTTTACACTGCGTGGAGAGTGAAAATAGAGGAATAAAGGTTTGATTTTGCAAACTAATTAAGGTTTAGGTGGGGATACACTTCAATATTTTGACCAAGGGGGTAGGGTAGTGCATTATAGCATTATGACGACGACTATTTGCCCCACTAAACGCCGATGTTGGAAGGGGGTTCCCTCAACTCCTGCGTTAATAAATTCCTGCATTTCATTCTAGTCCAGTGATACTCCCTACTATGAGAAGAGGTTCTAGGGGAAGTGGTAGCCATCAAATTTTGGGGGGAAAGTACGTGCATATGATTTCTTTGTATGATCTTCCAGCCAGTCACCATGAACTTTTTCCATCAAATGATGGCGCTAAGCTGCAAAGATTAGTCTCTCGCTCATAGTACTAACCTACCTGACGTATATGAACCCGAGAAACTGGTGAACTACTTCTTCACAATCAACTGTGAAACGAAGCAAGTTGCCTACATTGGTAACGTAACTACACTGTTCAAATGTTCTTTTTGAATTGAATGTTGACTGTTAATAAAGATGGAAAAAGCTCCTTGGAGAGATCATGTAAGAGGAAGCTTCACTGTCAAAATAGGGACATGGCTCCCACTAATGTGAGAGTCATGATCAGATCTCACTATCACGAAGGCATGATGACTGTTGAATGCAATCTCGAAACCAGAGCCATCCGGTCCTGTCCTCCCTACTATGCTCTGGGACGTCGCTCAGCAGTACGATCGGTCATTGGATAGCACACAATACCCTAGAATTTAGAACATAACGAGAGCGTATCTGTGGAGATCAAGCCGACGTCCTGACGTCATGGATGTTATGAGCGCATGTGAAAGATGACGTAGCCTACCAGAACTCTTTATGCATTCTTGCGAAACATTGTCTATTTTGATGTCATGACGTTACGACACTGGCCATGAAAATGACTCATCATCATGACTGATGTTGTATATGCGAACGTTCGCGTTCTTAGATAGAGCGTGTGTCCAAATGAGATCTGTACCCTAGCGATTGAAAAGTTTGTTACCGAATTGATTAACTTCCGGTTTCGTGGTGGGTTCCATCTTGAATTCTGTGATTTGATGCATGACGGGCGGTACGATTTTCTCTGTAAATCTGTAAATCATACTCACACGTGATTTCTTTATGAATCAATCAGTCCAGTAAACAAAAATAAACAATAACTCCAAATAAAACCTCCAAGTATTCCTTGTGAAATCCCTATCAGCGATAAAGTTTAGACTCGTACCTTCCCCTTGCTCGCACGGAAATCAGATCTCCGGATCTCCGTGCGATTCAATTGCAAGGTACGAGTCTACGATAAAGTTCATACCTCGCCTGCATTTGTACGAGTCCAGAAAGTCGTGTCATCTGCTATATTTATATTGCTGTTCAACTGTTAAATTTGGTCATTCATTTCATTTTTCGTATTCTGCTGCATTGCTGGTGTCTCAGTATGTACAATACAATTTGAATCTTGAATCTTGCTACAATGAATATTCATAACACCAAACGTCATACGCTTCGGACTGTCAACACACCAGCGGTCATCAAGTGCAACTTTTCCAATATTTCGGCTCAACAAAGTGTTGATTTCAGCAGAGGTTTGTTTAAATTTGCTGCACACATAAGTGTTGACATTATTTTACTACTGTCGTTACTTTCATAACCTAGGAATAGTTAACTATTAATAGTAGTTCAACTGTCTTAATTTATGCTGCAACACTCATACTGCCTTCAGCTTATAAATATTCAATTTCACCCAAACTGAATATGCATTGCAACTCCAACCTAAAGTGAAACTTACAACTAGGGGAATTAACTCTACATAAAACATTGGATTTACTCCCCTTACATAAATTTTTTAATTTTATCTTCTTCAATTACAGTGAAGTTGTCAGTTCCGACCCAGCATCGGTTCCGACCCACTTCCCAAAATATTGCTTCTTGTCACAGCCATGATCATGCGAAACCATAAGACATTTGGGGCAAGCAGTTGATCAACCTCTCAATCATAGTTAAATTATATTATGCATTCACTGGGTTTGTTAGGAGATAGCTTTGCAGACTCATTCCATACACACGACTACATCAGTCTAAGTACAAAGACCATGACCCGCCGTCGGTTAAAAACAGTGTCGTCTGCCAGCCCTTCCGATCAATGTTTTGTTTCTCACATGGTAAGTATGTATCCGTCATAAATTTATTCACTCGAGTGTCACTCTGAGAGCTACCTGCCCCATTGTTTGCATCAAGTGACGGAGCAAGTTCCGAATCACCATCATCCATGGATGGCCAAGCTGGGTCATACCACGGCCTGAAAATGCCTTGTGAATGCAGCGTTAACGACGTAAAATCGTAACTCGAGTACTGATTAGCATTTCGTCTCTTTAATATGCTATTCAGAGGTAAAATAAGTAAAAGTACTATTGATTTAACATCATTTTGTTTTGGAGTGAGAAAACGCTTATTAGCCATCAGAGTTATTTCAGTGTCCAATGTTACGTATCTTGCCAATATGATCAGCTCGACCATGTCACTATCACTTCCAACCCGCATTCTTTAACGCCAAATGTTCGCTTATGAGATGAAGACATGCAAAATGAAATGAAATATTCAGCTAAGACTCTTTTTTGGGGGAAAAATTGTCATGTTGACGATTACATTTTTTTATATCTGGGTCAAAGGTCAATGTCAAAAAGAGGCTGGATCGGAACTGGCGACAGTGGGTCGGAACTGACACCTCTCATTAAGAAATGTAATCTTATATTCCCTATAGTTCAATTCATCCCCAGCTATTAAGTTAGTTTGCTAATAAATTTTATGAACAATTGTACTGCGATCAAGATAATGATTTGTAAATCAAACGATTTCATTCAGAAACAGATGCAAATTTCACTTTGGTGGGTCGGAACTGGCGCCTTGTCTGTACTTTTTGTAATCCGGGTATTTTCTTCCTCATTCCCAATTGTCAGTGGTATTTTTACAATGGATCACAACTATGTAAAGAGACACAACCAACCAATGTTTGGGATCATTCAGCCAGAAAAAGCATAAAACAATCTGAACTGAAATTAATGGATGCATTTCAGTGCAACACTATTGATGTCCCTGGTGATGGAAATTGTTTCTTTCATTGTCTTAGTTTAGCCAGGCACCCACATTACAGATACCTCATATGTAAATATATACATGACAAATGGGAAGAGCTGAAAAACAAGATAATATCACACCATGATTGCAGTTCTGCAACACCAGTTTATTACTGGAATAGTATGGTAGTTGATAATGGATGGGCCACAGCATGTGAGATAGAGGCAGCAGTACATATTCTCCAGTACAATCTGCGTGTATGGCTAAAGGGTAACAAATACAACTCAGAAACAAACAAAAAACCCTGCCATGCTATACTTCACATGAATATCAGTCTGACAATGAACAGGCAGAAACAATATGTGTTTTGCTTGACATGGTCACTTCAAACTGATCACGGATATAGTCATAACTTCACAGCCCTCGAAATTTGGCGTAACCGAAACGATCGGTTACGTGTCGGTTACGTGGTTGTAAATTCTGCAGAATGAATAATCGGTTACGTAAAAAATCGACTTGCGCTACGGTATGACGAGTGCCATTGAAAATGTCAGGGCGACCGGCCCAGTGACAGTCATCAATCGTTGCCTTACCGGTCTATATTTCTCCTCTATGGTATCTTCGAATCATGCTTCGGAGTTTATACACGTTTTTATTATGGAATTAGTATCATGAACGTGTGATTTTGCATCAGAAAGAAATAAAAACACGGAGGTTCGAAACGGAAAAAACTGACATTCTGATGGCGCAAAAAAACGGAAGCATGCGATATCAAGGGGACACAACTCCCAACATACAAAGCCTGAATTCATCCAATCAAATGCGGGTCAATTCTACAGCGCGAGACAGCACGCACACGGAAGTGGAGGGAAATCAGTGTGAATGCAGTAATTTCTCATCTCCGGATCCTCCGGACCGCAGATTCGATATGCAAAATGGCTCAAAAGCGAAAATTGACTCTGTGAACATAAAAACATTCCAGAAGTGGTCATTTCACGATGACTTTAGAAAAGTTTTGTCTGCTTTTGTTTTACTTTACACATTTCTCATTTTATTTTTTTCAACACCGTCCCTTTTATTCCATGCCTGGGTGCTTCTTGCTGAATTTCTGACGAATAAGTTGCACATGTTACATCGCAGTTTAAGAATATTGCCGTCAGCTGCTGTTTCAAGGACTCTCAAAACAATTTTGTATTTTATTGTAATAATATATATATAATAATATATAATACACATTTTCTTCATTTTCAGAAAAAAAATTTGGCTAACCTGTTTACGTAACCAATGGGTTACGCAACCTAGTCCTACGTAACCGAACAATAGGTTACGTGAACATCGTGACCCAGAACTATTTTTGGGTTACGCAAATTTTTGAAATTTCGAGGCCTGACTTCAGGTAGTCAACATTACACATCCAGTGTGAGTTCTACAAAGCGCAAACGATCAACACCTGTTTGCCATACACAAACTAAGCAATCAAAACCAAGTAGTTGTAGTGTTGATATCAAATCACAATGCCAAATACCCCATAAATCCCATTCAAGTAATGAAAGTCTACATGTGGTAGAGCTGAATAAGGAGGCAAATCAGAAAAAAAAATGATCGAGGTCAACGAAAATGTACCCCAACTTCAATACATAAAAATACTCCCTTGGCTCAAAATGAAACAACAGACACGAGTCCAAATAAAGACAGTATTACAACAACAAAAAAGAACAAAAAGAACAAAATTTGGTATTTGAGGCCCGGAAGTTTGGTATATCAGCAAATGCAGTGGGTGATATGATAATAGCTAACAGGTGCCTGCTATAAGTCAAAAGCACATTTTTTACAGCCTATCAATTACAAACCTAGGAATTGAACCCAGATGACATCTTATCTACCATAGCCAATTCTTTCTTTAAAGCCGTTGCACACATATACATGTACATTGTTTATATTAATTGCTGCCAAAAGTTACTTAATAGATGAGCATCGTTAATATATATCAATTTATTATCATATACAACAATTTCAAAGTATCTAAACTACAAACTTGGTTATGCTGATTGTAAGTTTACTTGACACTCCATGTTAAGTTGTAATACTGTGATAATTGTATATTTGTTTAAAAGCTGTTTCGAACATTTATCCATGTATTTTGCCCCATATATCACAGGGTGTAAATGAATGAATTGAATTGAAATTGTATTGTGCAATAAATTAAATTATTATTATTCCCATCCAAATCTGTTTTTTCCACTGCATTCGCAGAGTATAATATTAGGAATTTCATTTGAATTTTCTAAATTGATATGTAATAGGTAAAGCCAGAAGAGAAGGCAGATTTTCTATCTGCGTTCGCTTCTAGGCTTTGCCTATTTCATATTAAAGAATAGGATATGTTCCAATGGAACCGGAAGCCGGGAAGGGGTCAAGCGAAAGAATTTTTCAATGTATTATGGGACCCACTCTCGGCGACCGTCGTACCAGGGGTTCGTGGAGCAGCCATTTTCCAGCGTAAAGCGACCCCTGGTTGCGAGGTTGTGTTGAATGGTATAAAGTTTGTCACAGTTGGCTGGCTACACTTCATTCTTCTGTTCGTAGTCCACATCGCTTCGGGAATTCTAATATATGACAAATCTCAAGTTTAGTGATGAGGAAACTGGTGAAAGGCTAAGCCTCGATCTTCCCATCACCCCGTCCACCAGCTTCGATTAGAATGGAATGTTGTTGTTGTTCGTGAGTGAATGGTGTTGTTGCATTGTGAACGTTTAACATGGAATTCTTCTTTATCAAGCGAACTGAAAATCAAGTTTGCTATGCTTCCATACACAAGTCTATTTATGTCTCCAGTCATGTACTGGATACTTACAATATAACTGACCCATCTTCTCAGAAGTACAAACTTCGTTGCAGAACCCGAATCTCGACTCGATGCCAGACGATTTCGATGGGAAGGCGACTGTTTCGCGCCAACGCGGCGGATTGGTTAAAATGATCGGTACCACTCGGACATTTCCGGCATGACCGTTTCATTCGATTAAACCTCAGATTCACAAGTGGGTTTTAATGACCATTAACAAACTTCATCTGCGTTAAATTTGGGTTAAAATGTAACTCAGGTAACATTTGATAGAGCCTGATTTTGTCTAGTAATAGAGTAGTTTTATTTCTTTTTGCTGAAAATGGATTCAGAAAACTACTATTTCAAAAAAAAAAAAAAAAAAAAAAAAAGATCTAGAAACTTAGGGTAAGGGCAAAAAAGCAAAACGCTGTGAGTTGAGAGACGGGTGACACCAATTACGGTGGCTGATGCATTCCTGTCAATTAAGTTTTGATTCATATATTTCGAGGTTAATTTCGAGGTTTCCACCTAGGAAAAAAAAAGTTTTCACCTGTGTGGGAACTACCTTCGCCAGGTGGAATTGTTCACACCATTATGAAAATATTAGCCTATCAATTCGCCGGAAACGTTTATTTCCACAAGTTGGAAACCTCTTAAAATCTGGGTAAAAATCTAAAAGATTAAAAGATTAAAACAGGCAAAGCTTCATTAACTTTTGTGCTGTATTTCAAAAACTTCTTTGTTTGCTTTGCCCATTGACATAAACGCAAACAATATATAGGGAAGAGAAAATGTCCTGAAGGGGAAATATCCGGGAAGGGAAATTTTCCGGAATGGGAAATGTTGGGAAAGGGGAAATGTCCGGTTGGGAGAAATGTCAACGCATCACTTCTCCCTATTTGCAGACCTATTTGTTCACCTGTCGTTTATTAATAAAAGGCAAAACAGCTAATAATTTCTTAATTTCTGGGTTAAGATTGAATAGTCTTTTGGATAACTCCACAATTGTTGATTAAGGTTCATCAACTGATTGCAAAATATTGTTCACCAATCCCTTCAAATAATTAACACAGTCCCTTAATTTTGTTAAAATTGTAGATAAAAGACCACGCTTTATCGTCATGAATATATAAGGAGATCCAGTTGCCTATAATGGTAACGTAACTACACCGTTCAAGTGTTTCAGATTTTGAATTGAACGATGACAATTAATAAAGACAGGAAAAGTCCCTTGAAGGGGAAGTCGAGGTCAACATGACTAACCAATTAACAACGGTAACCAGCCCCTTTGGTCGGGTCAGAGCAAGAGGCTATACGCTTCTTGTAGAATGGCGTCTAGCGAGACTAGAATGTTATCTCTTAAATTATTAGATTGAAAATCCCAGTTTATTGAGACCTATGAGATTGATTTTTCATTCTACATTATATTCATTACGTTCTTTTGTAATCTAGTATAAGTTGAAAATAATTCAAATTGAATCGAAAGATTGAACATTTGAATCTGTGAATATTAGATCGTGTTCCCAATTTCAATCTTTTCCGATTAAAATGTCAATCTTCCGGTGCGATTGAAATTATTTTCATTCTATTTTCAGCTTGAAAAGGAACAGAATGAATCTAATGTAGACTGAAAATACAACCTAATAGATCCTAACTGACAGCCTAATAGATCCTAACTGACAGCCTAATAGATCCTAACTGACAGCCTAATAGAACCTAACTGACAGCCTAATAGATCCTAACTGACAGCCTAATAGATCCTAACTGACAGCCTAATAGATCCTAACTGACAACCTAATAGAACCTAACTGACAGCCTAATAGATCCTAACTGGCAGCCTAATAGATCCTAACTGACAGCCTAATAGATCCTAACTGACAGCCTAATAGATCCTAATTGACCGAAATTCCCAATCTAATTGATTGATTTTCAATCAGAATAGATTGGTCACTAATTTCAATCTAATTATTTAAGACAGTTGCTACAAAGTAACTATCCGAAGGCATCATCCCGTTTGACCAATAGAATTTTGTAGTCTTTGACGACCGTTTTTTTCACCCCAATCGTTTCTCGATTGGATAGCTGACGTAAAATGTCGGAACTGATAGTGAATTGTCACAGCAGTGCAATAGGGGGCTTACACTTGTTGGACGAGAAAATAAACCGGAAGTGCTAGTTTTGTCGTTTGATTGATTAACTGGAGCAAAATCGATAAACCGGAAGTGGCAATCACAGAATATGATTGGATGGTTAGCATCGCGCATGCAATTCCCCTATCATGAGTACAACTAACTTAAGGATAGCTATCCCGTTAGAGACAGTTTTTGCACCCCCATGACAATCTGTCTTCTGTATCAATAAATATACAAGATAACCATGATAAACTATATATTTTATGAAAGCGTACACCGTAGGGATTCCAAATATATGATTTGTGTAACCGACGCTGCTAGTGTGTAGAAAATATTCCAAAAATTCAAATGAAAACAATAGCGTCCATTTTTCAATTGAAATTTCATGAAAACTATTGATCTTGTTTCAACTTTGATGGTTTACTTGTTAGGAGATAACTCGAACTAGTAAACTTTATTTCATTTTTTTTTAATTTTTGCCTGGTTTTGTTTTTACAGCTATTTTGCTAAAATAAATTGAAAAAAACGGACTATTTTACAGTCGTTTATCTTAAAACGTTTGTCTTAAAAAATAATTAAGCCGAACTTTAAAAAAAAGTGAATATCTTTTACTAAATCACCTTATAAGTAACAAGCATGCCAAAGCGTGGCATGGATACTTTTCGAGAAATAAACGTTTAAATCTCGGATTTTGTAAAAAAAACGAAAGGCTAGAAATCGGGCAAAATGTGTCCAGCTATACATCTGATGAATTAATCAAAAACATTTGCTTGAATTCTATTGTCAAATACATTTTTAATCTGTCTAATGGAACCTACTCGAATTCCTAAGTTTATTCATCAAGGAGGTTTAAAGTTCAATTTAAACTTGAAAATAAACTTGCTAAAACTTGTTCAGCTGAGAATTGTTCACACCTGTGTAGATCACTTCACGACGGGTGTCTGATCGAAGTGTTACTGTTATAATTAGAAACAGAAATCGGATGTTTTGCATGGTTTTGATCAGAAGGGGGTAGATTAATGTAAATAAGTAGGACTACTAGATAATTAGCAGAGTGCTTTCCGTTAGGTGATTTTTACAAATATGATTTCAGAGAAATTTTCAACAACAAAAATATTTCAACACAAAAGTATCTTACTGTACCGGTATGAAAAATTATTTAACTAATAGTGCAAAAGATGTATTTCCCTTAATTGTCACGAAATAACTTACAGAAGAAGTTCCATCTCGATCAACCAATTGATCCCTTTCATCTTTCATTTTGCACGGTTCGTAACCCTGTCTTCGGCGCTTTGTCCAGACAAAAACACGGCCCAGAAAGGACGGCAAACCGCTTGGCTCGGGGCCCGATCCGGCGCACGCCCCGGTATAATCGGGATTAGCAACTTGATCCACAACACCTGTGTCTGTCGTGTCCCAACCGCCCTCATCAGAGTTATCCACGTCCGAAAAGATATTTCGCTCGTGTCGAAAGTTTTCTCCAATATTCGCACCTGTGGCTGTGTCTGTTGTGTGGACATATGCACTGAGTTCGTCGCCGCTGAAATTTACCTCAGGCTCGCTATCGGACCCACTCATATTCATTTTATTATATTAATATATATACTCTCTGAATACTGTAACTGAAATACCACAATTTCAATAAAACGTTCGTCGACCTGAAGAGGTCACTTTTTCCAATATAGTTTCGTAATTGCCACACACCGTTGACATATATTTCCATTCATGCTTAAATTCACCAAACGATCTGTTCCATGCTCCGCAGGTAATCTGTCAACATAAAACTTGATTTACACGACTCCAGATTCATTTATCGAGCTTCTCTGATATTGGAAAATACGATTCCGGTCAGAGATGCGTGTTATTTCGTCCCATGGTAATTTCAGTCACAGCTGTATCGACGTTAAATATTACAGTTTCTCTGGTTTCTGAATTATAACGAAAGCCTTCAAATTAAACTGTATATGCTGCCGAACACACACACATATACCTGTAGATCGATGCAGGACCGATGATACATCACACAGGGTTTGATACCTTTAAAGGTGAAAAGTTACAATCGCGATAAGCGTATAGCCCTTAATGTTTGAATCACAAACTTAACAGCTCTGAATCGTCTTTGTTTTCATATGTATATATCCTCCGCGTGTCCAAAGAAATCGCCACAAAGCCACAAAACGACGTCGAGAATTTTGGCCATGTATAGAATGTCCAGAGATCACTGGCTTTCGCTGAAGCCAAAGCAGGAATGTGATGTTAAAACCAACTGATCATAAACTAATCCATTGAGTTCGCCAGAAATAGCTGAATGAGCAAAAACGGCTGGCTCGCTCTTGTTATGCTTAGCGCTTTGTCTCTCGACTTGGTCGTGACGCTGAAGCAGTCCATTTGCATTCTATTTTCCTTCCGGAAAGAATAACACATCGGAATCATTTCTCTTAAATTAGCTACACAACTGACAAACACGCCGAAATTAGCGTTTTAATGCTTTTTAGAAAAATCATAATCCGACATACCATCTGACAAACACGAGCAATGCGTGAACAAAAGTGTCAAAGAGCCAAGCTCACAAAGGTCAAAGAAATCATTGACTATATATATGAAACATATTTAATCGGCGAATGCAACACGCCGTGAAGATATTACTTCTCTATCCACTAATGGAGCAGTTGGAAGTAAATTAATATCATGGAAAAGAAAAGAGCGAGCCTATCCATCAATGTACCAGAATATATACGAGAGCAGAGTTTAAATAAATCCACTGGGCTTCTTTTTAATTGTTGCCTGTATATGGTGAGATTCTGCTGGTGGAAGTTCAGTCCCAAAGGCGTCTGTACAAATACTTCTGATTGTATTTTCGTGACTTGGTCGGCGGCGGGCTTCACAGATATGTGCTCTGAATAAGAACTTGAGTAGTAGTAAAAGAGCAAATTCCCTCTTTTTTATGCAAATGAGATGACGTCACGTGACTGCTCTCGTCCAATCAGAAGCGAGTATTCGTCTGACCTTTGGAGATGCCCCGCCCACTTGACGATCTCTCGTCCAATCAGAAGCGAGTATTTCGAATTGACCAAAAAGCTAC